>JAODKF010000049.1:8426888-8454855 GCA_026779585.1 Mormyrus proboscirostris | reverse complement strand
TTTTGTGCCCCCCCATTCCCCCCCCCCCCCCCGTCCGGCTGAGTAGGTAACTACACGCTAACCGCTAACCTACATGCTCGATTGTGGAGTACGTGTGGTGTGGTACTGACTGTTTTATATTGCATTCTTCTTGATGTCAACACATTCCTGGCTTTATGTTTTGGAAATGGAATGGGAATATCAGAAGTCGGAGGACCTCGTTTGTCAGTTTGAAGTCTACTGGGAGAATTATTTTCAATATTTAGCTGAATTGGCGCTCTCTTTATATTTAGGGTGTACAGAGTCACTTTTATGACTGTCTCATCTAACCTGAGTGTTCTGTCCACCATCCAGTGTAATTGTGCGCCTAACTTAAGTGTTCTATCCTCTATCCAGTGCTTGCGGACAACCTCAGATCCAACCCTGGGATCAAGTGGCAGTACTTCAGCTCTGAGGAGGGCATTTTTACAGTGTTTCCAGCCCACAAATTCCACTGCAAGGGGAGCTATGAGCACAGAAGCAGGTCAACAGAGCTTTGCTTCACTCTTTTATAGCTCATGTTTTACGTTGGCAAAAGGTCTATTTCTCACACATGCAGCACAACACCAGCACTTTAATTCTCAGTGATCATCTTGTATGCGGCCTGCTGATGTCCTTTACACTTCCGAGCTTCAAAGTAAGCTGCATCTCATTTGCGTATGGTGCCAAATGTATCCAAGCAAACCCAGCTGACTTGAGTGTTGGTCTTCATTGTCTCTTGTTGCTGGAGTGGACTTAATTTTCAGAGACAAAATAGGTTTGACTAAAAGAAACGGAATCAGATGCTTGAGTCAGAAACCATGGTCGGGAAAGCACACTGTACGCTTGGTGCTTGTACTGTGGCTTCTGTGGTCTGCTTGTATAAGATTGCCCGCTGGTTGCAGACTGTGTTACATAACCAGCTCTAAGCACCTAACCCTTGACTAATACAATAAAGGCTCTTCTCACAAGAACCTGAGAATGCGTTCTGTTAACAATGAAGTGACTGCAAGTTTGAATCTGAGAAGTCTTCAGGTTAAACATTACTTGAATAAACGGCAACACATACTTAATCTAAACCTGGTCCATTTAAATCTGGGGTGGGGAACCTGTTCCATGGAGAGCCATTGCAGGTTTTATTGATGACCTCTGTCAGCCAATAATAAAACAGCGGTTCTCAACTCCAGTCCTCGGAACCCAATGGCTGATTGCGAGGTCATCCCAAAGACCCGCACCGGCCCTCCATGGATCAGGTTCCCCACTCCTGATTTAAATGGTGTTTAGTGTTGGTTCTAAGCATGATATTCATGGGGAAATTGGCACCACATTTTGCAGGATTATTACATTATTGTTATTTTTTTCCCCCCAAACAATTGAACAACACATGATCAGAGATATGGAGTGATATAAATTCAGTTGACTCACCATTTTACTTGGAGCACAGTACTAAACACTCCTGAAAGTAATCGATCCCTTAGACAAGTACCTAAGGGTCACGGACACTGGTTACAGGCTTTCCCTCAGTACAAGCATGTTATTAAACTACTTAAGCGTATTATTCTTATCTCAAATGCGTAGACTAGTCCGGTAAATCCCGTGTTCTTTCCTTTAGGCCGGTGTATGTATCTGCTGTGAGGCCACAGTCCAAGCACATTGTGGTGATTATTGACCACGGCAGCTCCATCACAGACATCCAGCTTCAGATTGCACGGGACGCCGCTGTGGTCATCCTCAACTCCATTGACGAGCATGACAAGGTCGGCCTTTGCCATCTTCGATTTTTGGAAGTGCGGTTATGGCGATGTGTGACTCTGAGTGAGAGTGTGTTCTGCCGATTTTCCTTCTTTGCAGTGGTGAAGACTGATTTGTGGTGGTGCTTTATTTGGACTGTGCATGTGTCTTCCTCAGATCTCCGTGTTGATGGTAGCAGATACCGTCCGTTCCTGTTCCTTGGACCAGTGTTACAAAAGCTTCCTGTCTCCCGCCACCAGTGAGACCAAGAGGAAGATGGCCTCCTTTATCAGCAACATCAAGGCCTCTGATAGCCCCACCCAGCATGCTCTAGGTTTTCAGAAAGCCTTTCAGCTCCTCAGGAACACCAGCAACGTCACCCGACAGCAGATGAGTAAGAGTCCCGATATCTAATACATTCCCGTTCGCTGAGGCTCCTAATATTTCATGTTTTGTTGTGAGGTCTGACTGAAGTGAACTGAACACTCGGGTGTGTCTGCCTTCTAGCCACAGATATGGTGATCATCTACCTGTCCTCTGGCATGACCTCCAGACACTCGTCCGAGTATGAAAAAAAGACCACTCTCAGTGTGGTGAAAGAAGAAAACCGCCACCTCAACAACTCCGTGATGATTCTCACGTATGCCCTCATGAATGGTAAGGTCTCCGCAGCCCCTTCAGTATTCTCCATCTGTATTCCATCCACAGCTCCCTTGTGGCGCCGCTCTTAATCGTTCTAGAATGTTCCGCGGAAATAATTCTCTTCTCCCTTTAAACGACGACAGCGGACAGTGATGCTTCTTTAACGTTTGAATTTACCTCTGTGTGTCTGCCGGACTGCTAAATAATTAATCGACGTTGACTGTTAGCGGGCAGCAAGGCCGTTTGTGTAGATGAAACGCGGAGAGAAGCTAAATCAAATAAAGAAACACCCTGCTCACCCAGCAGGATTAAGGAGGGAGGGGTGTGGTCCGTCACCTGCTCTCTCAAATTAGAGATCTGAAGGAAATCCCTGACTGTGTTTAATTATAAGTAGTGCCAGTGACCTATTTATTTTCAAATGTATTTTTTCTGCTTGAAATAGAATTAAAGCAAGGACAGTAGAGGCTTATTAAAGATTAATAGCGTGCGCTTTTCTGTAATTACAATCCAGTGATGATAATTAACTCAGCATTTAAGTGCCGTGTTTCGCTCTTCCCTGGAATTACGTGCTCTCTTTAAAACTGCCTTTGATTTACGAACTCTTCCGCCTACCCGCCTGAAAGAGAAATCATCAAAAGATAAATAGACGTTCTGCAAGTATAGCTTCTCGAATGGACGGATTCCGGCCGGGCCCGCAGATGAATGCGAAGGCAGGGCTCCGTGCTGATGTCATGCAGCCTAACCGATTCGTCCCCTTGTCGTAAGCAGAGGGGGTGACTGGACTTAAAGAGCTGGCATTCCTGAGGGACCTGGCGGAGCAGAACTCGGCGAAGTACGGCGTGTCGGACCGCTCGGCCCTCCCTGTGGTCAAGGGTAGCATGATGGTCCTGAACCAGCTGAGCAATCTGGAGACCAGTGTGGGGCGCTTCTACATCAACCTGCCCAACCGCATGATTGACGTGGCCGTGTTCAGCCTGCCCTACACTGACCCGATGGGAGACGGTCAGTGTGCAGAATCTGCGCTTTTGTCAATATACACAACATTATGACTGTGGGATGTGATGTGATCAAAATGTATGTGTCGGCTCAGTGTAGCATGTAGATTTTTCATACCTTGCCGCCTCGTGTCTTTTTAACCCGATAGGTTTCATCATGACCGTAAGTCGACCATGCTACTTCGGAAACCTCTTGCTTGGCGTTGTGGGAGTTGATGTCAACCTGGCCTACATCTTAGAAGACGTCACATACTACCAGGACTCTTTGGCCTCGTATACCTTCCTAATAGACAACAAAGGTGGGTGTTTTGCGTGGTGCGATTCGTGTGCTGGTAATACAGGTGGCTTGACCCATGTCAGGAACCTTAAAGATGGAGTGGAAGGTCCTGTCGCTTAAACTGTGTCCTTCACTGGTCTTTTACAATTTCCTTATTTCTAAAAATACCTCAGCAGGGACATGGGTTCGTCTGGTTGCTTGGAGACACGTTGGCTGCATGCTTGTTGTGCTACCCTGGTGAAAACTAACACACGACACATCTTCCAGGATATACCCTCATGCACCCCTCCCTGACCCGGCCCTACCTGATGACAGAGCCCCCCCTTCACACTGACATCATCCACTACGAAAACATCCCCGGGTTCCAGACAGTGCGTCAGAACATTCTCAGGTTGGTGGAGTTGCGTGTTTCCCGCAGGGTTTAGTTTGTACGCCTATAAGCGCATGTGCATTTAGTTTTTATTTCGATTAATTTATGCCTTTTCCAAACACTTAACTGATTTTATACAGGTCTGCTACTCAAATCACCTCCCCTAATGTCCTGCTTAGAGGCTTTAGGGTTTTGCCCCTTCTGTAACTTGAATGTTCGCTCAATGCTGCGCCATAGGAAGCATTAAGATGACGTTTCCACGCTGAACGCCGGAGATCGTTAAGTCTTTGTTGCACTGAATGACGGCCAGAGCAGGTCAGACGGAGGCGCAGCACCTCTTGTTGTTGGAGCCTTTAAATCAAATGCAGGAAGTTCAGCTTCAGCTTGTAATAACATGTCTGTGGCTGGTGATTATTGGGTTGTCGGGCTCAAACTGGATGTTAACACTCTGCTGTCAGACGTGACTTTATATACAAGAAATGTGTTTTCTGTCTGGATCGCGCTGGGTTGTTCTGGCATTTGTTCTGATGACCCCATCTTGTCGCCCCTATCGTTAAGGCACTGGCTAAGTGATAATGATGTGAATGTACTCTCTCTGCCAGCCTCCCTCTGGGCAGCCAGGTCATTGTGGTGCCCGTCAACTCCTCCCTATCCTGGCACATGACCCGCCTGCGAGACACCAGCCGGGACTCCTACAACGTCAGCTACGCCTGGAAACTGGTACTGCACCATCACTAGGCTTCCTGCCTGTTTTGCAGCATTGGCTTTTTGCATCCTCAAAATGCAATATTGTGACGTGAGGATACTGTACCTCACTGTTCCTCAGCCTGGTCCTCGGGGACACCCAGACAGTCTGTTTTTGCTCCCTCTCACCTGAACTGAACAGGGTGGAACACTGCGCTGGGGGGGAGCAAAAATGTGGACTGTCTGGGGGTCCCCGAGGACCGGATTGAGAAACACTTCTCAGCTTGATCCTCCATCACGACCTGTACTTTGGTGCTTTTACATGTAAATGTCCGCTAAAGACAATGACTCCATTTCTCCTGGAGTAGCTAGGAAAACCTTCTGGCTCTTCCTGCCAATTTTGAACTTGTTCTGAATCCTGGGGGGGGCAGACCTCCTTCAGCCCGTTCCCTTCTGAAGCATAATGTATTAATCTAATAGAGCATTTAAAAACGCTTCAGTGTCAGTGTTTCTCTGTGGATCTGGATAGTAAATGCAGTGTTTACATTTGTGGATCTGTTGAAGCAGATGTATGGTTTGTTTCTGTATGGGATAAATGTAGCTTAAATGGTGTTGTGAATCTGTTTGACTGGAGGAGCGTGTGTCTTCACCAGTAGCTACGCTGATACGGTTTAATGGGCAGTATTTGAGGAACCGTTGTCTTCTCCTCAGGTCCAGGACACCAGCTTCATCCTGTGCATTGTCTACGTCCAGCCCGAAGTTCCTGTCAAGCACTTGAAGAACCTCAACACGGTCCCCAGCAGCAAGCTCCTCTACCACAGGCTGGATCTGCTAAATCAGCCCAACTCCTGCCTGCACTTCAAGCAGCTCGCATCTGTCGGTAAGGTCAAGGGTCAGAGGTCACAAGTATACGGATGCCGTTGTCCCTTCTCTGCGTTTGAGGGTGCTGTACCATTTGTTACAGTGACAGGTAGTTTCATAGTTTATAGCTACCTTCCAGTCATTCGTAAATGAGAATTATCCTCACAGTCACAGCCGTTTTGTTGTGTGCAGGCAAATTATTTAGTTTAAGTCTTCTCTGTGATGCTTTTTTTCTCTTCCTCTCCCTGCGTCAGAGAGCCCGACCGTCATGCTGTCTGCTGGGAGCTTCTCCTCCCCATATGAACATCTGAGCCAGCCAGAGACAAAGCGCATGGTGGAGCATTACACGGCCTACCTGAGCGACAGCACACGCCTCATCGCTAACCCGGGGCTCAAGGTACCGTTGTCAGAGTGACCCAAAAATAAACACCCTCATCGAGAGGATTCTCCTAAGCGGCTCGACTTTCTCCCCAAGTGAAGTCGTTGAATGTTTCGAATTAGGCGTATTACTGGTTGGTTGATTGGCCCAAAAGACGCTTTAGCGGCGTGCATGTATGCGGAGCGGTCATGTGACCCTGCTGTGTGCTGTCATCCTGTCGCAGTCGTCGGTCAGAAACGAGGTCATGGCCACCAGTCACATAACCGACGAATGGATGACCCAGATGGAGATGAGCAGCCTCAACTGCTACGTCGTCCGCCGCTACGTGGCCACTCCCAGCGGGGTGCTCCGCATCTACCCTGGATCTCTCATGGACAAATCCTTCGACCCTACTAGAAGGCAGTGGTGAGCTTGTGGGGGATGCTCTTAGAAATATCACACTGGGTGACAGTGATGAGATTATGAGGATGTCCATCTGGAGTGTATAATTTAAGTAATTAAGGGCACCTGGGGAGAAAACTAGAACTAAATTGATAATGGAAGACCCCTAGGAAGAAGCTACCTCGAAAGGATGGACGTGAATCTCGTTGTTGAGTAGGGTGACAGAACATTGGATGTTTTTGGAACCTCAGAGTGGAACGGTAATTCCGGTCTTCGGGATTTTCAGGTACCAGCATGCCGTGACCAACCCGGGACTCATCACCTTCACCGGGCCTTACCTGGATGTGGGCGGGGCTGGCTACGTGGTCAGCATCAGTCACACCATCCACGTCTCCAGGTAGAAGCCAAAGAACCCGTCAGAGGTCCTGCTGTCAGGGCCTTTTTATAGCCTTGCATGTTTGACGTTAAGGAGCAGCAATGGAATTTATGATGAGCTAACATATTTGGCCGGCCTGGATCGTGCTGTGAAGGGGTCATGTGACATGGAATGCTGTCTCCTTGTCCATTGAAATGGTCACAGAAACCAATTTATCGCCAGTAGCAACATTTGCTTTCAAACAAAATATAGATCTTAACCATATTTTAATTAGAGGAATGATTTCAAAGTGCATGGTAGCCATCTAACCATCTATTATCCTGATAAAGCGGCCCTCCCTCTGGTTCAGTCTTTTTCAGTGGGTGTGAGGGATTGGTGGAGTACTGGCTGTGCAGTTTACTTGTTCAAAGTTGGTGGGGGTGTTCATGACAAAGGACGAACTGTATAAATCTGTAGCTGGTAGCAATTTTGTTTGTGTATGAAGTGGTACTGAAATACAATGACCTGTAAAAATACACACCACTCTGAAACAAAAAAGCGTTGTTTGTTTAAGGAGGAGGTAAATGGCTCTCCTCTGTCTCTTCCCTTGGAGGCGGAATGTGGCTCAGCGGGTTGGGACTCTGTGCCGGTGATCGGGGGGTCATTGGTTCAAATCTTGAGGCCACCGGGCTGATCCATTCACTGAGCCCTTAAGCAAGGCCATTAACCCCCAATGTACTTGAGGAGTGCTGCACGTTGCCTGTACCTGCATGTGTCTCTCTTGTGGAGAGTGTGGTGGAGTAGGTGAAAAGAGAATTCCCAGTGGGATCAGTAAAGTATCACTGTTCTGTATTCTGCCCCCCCCCCACCCCCAGCTCTCAGGCCACCCCTGGCTCTGCAGTGGCAGTGATGGGCATCGACTTCACTCTACGCTACTTCTACAAGGTGCTGCTCGACCTGCTGCCCATCTGCAACCAAGACAAAGGCAACAAAATCCGGTACACACAGCCGACGGTGCAAACCGGGTCCGGCAGGCCTGGGCCAACTTGGCTGTAGCTGGGTGGTTCTGTTTAAGCCTGCAGAGGCTAGGAAAGTCTTCCCTTCCTGGAGCTGGTTTGGGCTCCTTAAGTGTAGCAAAGTCTTTCTGAGGAGTGCGCCGTTCACCCATGAATCTATGCACAGTTACTATTCATGCGTTTCATCCCCCCATTTATCTGGCTGTGTGCATTGTTGGGCTGCTCAAGTGATCTTGCCTTATTGGTTTAACTGTTGATGTAAGTACATTGTGATGTTGCTGATGAATCTTTTAGTGTCTCAGTGGCTTTTCACTTGACACTTGACACTTTCACATCTGCTTGCTGAAGGTGTTTCATTATGGAAGACAGAGGGTATCTGGTCGCACATCCCACCCTGATCGACCCCAAAGGCCACGCTCCCGCTGAACAGCAGCACATCACGCACAAGGTCAGAGGTCGTGCCCATATCTGTGTCTCCTCTTCTCTGGCTTTCACCTCTCTCCATGTCCTTCTGTGCCAAGTGTCGACATCTCTTCGTGCGGCGTAACCCTGACAACCGTCTCTCGCTCCTGTGACAGGAGCCTTTGGTCGCCAACGACATCCTCAACCATCCCAACTTTGTCAAGAAGAACCTGTGCAACAGCTTCAGCGACCGGACAGTTCAGCGCTTCTACAAGTTCAACACCAGCATTGTGGTGAGTGGGGCAGTGCGGCCCGCAGACTCGCCACAGCACCTGTGCTACCCCTGGAGTGTCATATTACTTCATCTGTGTTACAGCCTCATCTGGTGGCTGTTTGTAGTATTGCATCATTCATTTTGTTACGTTTGGAATTATAACCCATAAGAATTTTTAGATGAATTTTAGAAATATTTTGACTTTAACCAGGGGCGTAGTTAGAGATGAGTTAGAAATGGATGGGAAGCTGAGTTCTTACTAAGTGGAGTCGATGGTAAAAATAAATAATATCAAAAGCAATGCATGACGTAAGCCAATACATACACATTTATCACACATGTAATTGTTGCTAGGGTTTGTGTAGTTTGCCTCATTCCCATAATCCTCTTGTTCACCAGGGTGACCTGACCAACCTGGTCCACGGGAGCCACTGTTCCCGGTACCGGCTGACCCGCATCCCGGGCACCAACGCCTTTGCCGGCATCGTGAACGAGACGTGCGACTCCCTGGCATTCTGCGCCTGCAGCACGGTCGACCGCTTGTGTCTTAACTGTCACAGGTCAGTAGGGGGCGCCAGTCTGCAGCACTACGCGTTCGGTTTGCCCATGCAGACGTAGGAGCTTCCACCTTTCATCAATCCAATCGTTCATTTTCTCGTGTGTTTATTTAGAGATGCGACATAACGCAGCCTTTTTGCTTTTTTTTTTGTTCTCTCCCCAGAATGGAGCAGAACGAGTGTGAGTGCCCATGTGAGTGCCCCCTGGAGGTCAATGAGTGTACCGGCAATCTCACCAGTGCAGAAAATAGGTGAGCTACATAAAGACTGATGTATCATATTTGGGAAATCATATTTGCTCATGAGTCAGTTGTCTAACCAGGTTCGAGTGATGTCATATATTTAATGGTATGATTATCAGCCTGGGATGCATGTACAGGTGTGGTGTCTCACGTGTGTGTTGTCATAGGAACCCCAGCTGTGAAGTGTACCAGGAACCCCCTTCCCTGTCGCTTGTCGACTCCTGCCAGCAGGACCTGCCCCAGTGCATCAACACTCACTGCAGCCAAAGGTTTACTAGCAGGTGACCCCCCCCCCCCCCAAGTCTCACGCTATGTCCTGCCACAGGAGGGTTGCTCAGATTTCACCAGCGGAAACAGTGACGCGTGCAGCTTATTTATAGGATGGTCTTACACTGACTTGTGGGAGTGGCAGCTCAGAGGTTAGGGATCAGTGTCAGCAATCGGAAGGTTGCCGGTTTAAATCCCATGAACGTCGGAGTGATTCTACTCCGTTGGGCCCTTGAGGAAGGCCCTTAACCAGCAAAAATGCTTCACCCAGGGTATAACGTTAACCTACATCCTGTCCCTCAAGCAGGTCCTCCAACTTTCAGGGAAAATTTAAGGGTTGGTGGCCACTGGGGAAAAAACTCCACACTGTTCCATTCTGACTAGTGTGGTGCACAGCTGCACTCGGGTTCTTATCCCTGACCGCAATGTGCTTCTGCGCTTGCAGCGATTGCTTCGGCGTGCTGGACTGCGAGTGGTGCATGGTGGACAGTGACGGGAAGACCCACCTGGACAAGCCCTACTGCGCCCTGCAGAAGGAGTGCTTCGGAGGCATTGTGGGAGCCCGCAGCCCCTACATGGAGGCGCTCGGGGACCACGGTGAGTTTCCATCCACAGGTTTTGATAAGTCCAAGAAAGCTTAGGAGCTTCACCTCCCCCAATCCTCACTACCCTCTGTTTTTCTCAGCCTGATCTTCACTGATCTCCAGCTGGCATCTCTCTGCGGCCTTGGGTTCTTATATCAGCACTAACTTTAAAGTAGTCCTGTCTGTGGCCCTCAAGGTTTTATACTGATGGGTCATCAGACTTAGGGATTTAGGGGCCCTAACTAGCAGTTTAGTTTGCCGTGCAGCTTGCGGGATTTAGCCGTAACCTGAAGTGATGCAATTTGCTCACTGCATTCTGCCAGAGATCTTACTGATTTACAGTTGAATACAATTCAGACCTGCATTTGTGTCATGTCCTCCCTGCAGATGACGAGGCCGCCTCTCTCAGCACGATCAAGAGCGCGCCAGTCGGACCAGTGGCCGGCGGCATCATGGGCTGCATCATGGTTCTGGTCCTGGCCGTGTACGCGTACCGGCACCAGATCCACCGCCGCAGTCATCAGCACATGTCCCCATTGGCTGCGCAAGGTGAGGACGACGACGAGGCAGCGGTCAGCTCGCCTTCTCCGACACATGGCACCACCTAGTGGCAGGATCCTGCTCTTCATGCATTTCCGTATTGATTTAAAAAATGCATCCATCTTTCTAATCACTTATTCTGGTCTGGGTTGGATTGATTTTTGAAAAATTTTTCCTAACTAAAATAAACTGGATGTGCTCCTTCACACACCCACAGATGGCTCTGCTGTACCACTGTACAATTTCATGAACTGATTACCCCCCTAGTTACATGACTTGAAATTATCATTGGGTGGGGGTGGTCTGTTGCTCAAGATGCTGCACCTGTGATCGGAAGGTCGTCTGGTCAAATCCCGTGCTTGACAGGGACTTCACCATTGGGCCCTTCAGTGAGGCTCTTACTCCCAAATTGGTCCAGGGACGGTTTAACCCGGCTTTCTCAAACAAAATAAACGTGCGCCGTTTTCAATAGAAGCATCTGCTTAATAGCTGAAGATGTAAATGAAAATCTGCTACATTTGGGTCAGTATAGCAGAAGTGATTGTAAAAGGAGGACAAAGGCTGGCAGGACCTGTCACAGTGTCTTTCGACAGCGATGCTCACGGAGGCGTATGGGGCCTGACATGTAGGGCAGCCGTGCATTCTGGGTCGTGGGCCTCCGTGCGAGAGGCCGCCGGTGGAGATGAGTAAATTAACTGAAGCTTCTGTGAAGAGGCTGACCTCCCCCAGACGAGGTCCGGGGAGTCTCTACTAATGAGACGAGGAGCACAGATTATTAGGTCAGACTCGAGAAATTAGAGATCGTTACAGAGAAAGTCCCCTTGTCACGCCTTTCTAGTTAATACTGTATCGACGCTGTTATGCTGTCCGTGCAGGCGGCCAGGATTCCGTTTCAAAAACCACGTCTCACATCCCTGCATATGAGAAGAATTCATCCGTCATGCACCCCACCCCTACCTGGGAAAAAACCCCCCAGCATTAAAACTTGACATGCTTTCATTTGGCCCCATTTGCTTTGGTACTGCACACATATATTTGTCTCTTGTCCGACAGAGATGTCCGTGAGGATGTCCAACCTCGACAACGAGCGAGAAGAGGACAGCCACGAAGACCGGGGAATAAGTGAGGACAACTTTTATTGTTACCCGTAGACCTCCCCCTCTGTGCATTTTAGGATGCAGCGAAGAGCAAGTGGGGAGTGGCAGAGCTGGAAAGCCTGCCAGACACGATTAGATTTTGTTTCTCAATCAAATTGAGGGTAGTTTCCATTTCCAGTTTCACAGTCGCAGATATTTTAGCCCTGCCTTTTAGCTCTTAGGCCAGATGGTATCTGATTATTCTGTCTTGTCTGAAGTGCTTCACGCACTTTGAGTATTGTGAAGCACCTCGAAAAAGCGTTGTGCGCACAGACGGTCACAGATGGGTCTCCCCGCATTTAAAACATGCTCCGTAAGATCTGTGACCTTTGTTCTCGCTGCCCGTGGTTTGGCGTGACGGAGATGTTGTCTGCCCACTCCAGTCAGCAACACGCGCTTCATCGCGGCGGTCATGGAGAGACGGGCGCACAGCCCTGAGAGGAGGCGCCGGTACTGGGGCCGCTCCGGGACGGAGAGCGACCACGGTAAGGAAAACGCGTGTGGTTCTCTTAAGCCACATTGGCGCTGCCTTTGGCATTTTAGGAAAACGTAGTTTACACAAGTGCCGTTTGCCGGGGGAGGAATGCCGCAGTCGTCTCCCTTTCCCAAGAGCGTCCGGTCTGTGAATGACCACATGACCACCGATAGGCAGGGAGGCCAGCAGCTCGTACGCCCCTTCAGAGAGGGATTTCCAGGGCAAGAAGCCTATGTGTCAGCCATTCCGGGGTCCTAATATCAAATTCCTCTAGCACAACTGTCAAAAGTGACCATTTGCTCAATTTTAGTAGATCTCAGACCCTTCAACCAGACACTATACCAAGCAGCTGGAGAAAGGCAACAAAAGCAACATGGCAGCAGTAGTGAAGTCATTCGAACGAATGTATGTATGTACGTTACATTTATATAGTGCTTTTCGAGACACTCAAGGCACTTTACAGAATAATGGGGGGCCACTTCAACCACGCCCACTGTAGCCGTTGATGTGACGGCAGCCATTCCATGCCAGTTCACTCACCACACAGTAGCTAAGGTGGTGGAGGGGCAGGAGAGAATTCACCAGTTAGATATAGGTGATTAGGAGGCCACATCTGATGGGGCCATAGTGGGCAATTTCCTGTACTAGTGTTTAGCTGTTAGGGTTAATGCTGTGTGTTGGAGTGAGATATTAGGATTTAAGAGTGCTCCTTCAACTTTGCTGCCAATTAATTCTGCAGGGACCCTATGTTTTTTCCCTCAATTTTTTTTTTTTCTTGATGTTTTCAAGCTGTGTCTCAGTACCTTTCATCTCTCAGTCCCTTTGGAGGCGCTCAGTGGTTTCATCAGAACTTTTTGTTTGGCGATAGAGTATCCTGCATGTTTTTCTCCCTGACAGATACGTGTGTGTCCTTTGTAGATGTCAGTTTTCTGTGGATAAAACTTGATGGGTCGGGAAGTCACAAAGAAACTTTTGAATGTAACCTTTTAACCTCACAAAAATAGTTACTGGTCACATGATACCGGAGGAAATTTTTAACCATATATGGTCGTGTTCATACACATTTAGGCTACAGCACTATGAGTCCTCAGGAAGACAGCGAGAACCCTCCCGGCAACAACGACCCTCTGTCGGCAGGCGTGGACGTGGGTAACCATGACGAGGACCTGGAGCCCGACACGCCCCCCCAGACGGCAGCACTGCTGAGCTACAAATTCCATCCATACCGGCAGCCATCGCATCTTCCACTGCACCACTTACACCGCCTGCAGGCTGCTGTTACCGTGCACAGCGTGGATGCCGGGTGCTGATCTGCGAAAGGGCACCCCTTTCCTTCCATTAAGCTACTGTGTCATTCAGACCCCTCGGGGCCCATGGAACCAAATGGCGGCCATTTTGCTGTTGATGATAATGACTGAACAAGGCACAGATGGATATTTTACGGTACGAGTAAAACAAATGTCAGACGAGGCCAGTCGCTTCGTGGACATGATGGCCGCAAGAGATTCATGTGAACCGTACTCCTCAGATTTTAGGTGAGGATAAAAATGGTTATTTTTTTACTATTTATTTAACAGAACTGAAAAAAATACCGTCTGCATTTTCATTTAGCACAGTGTTGCCTAAAGGCAATTCGAAGAGACATTGAAAACGGTAGAAACCGTTACCGTGGTTATTCCCCCTCCCTTTATTGTACTTGGAAATTTTCCATTTTAACTGTACATTTTTTATGTATGGAACATGAAGGTGAAAAATTTGTGTAGAAGCAGCTGATGGTCCTGGAACTGGAGACGTTCTTGCGGAATGCTCCAGTGCGGAGTGCCGGTGTCGTCCAGCTGAAGTGCTTTATGGGTTTCCCTCCGTGTCCTTGGGCTCATGTTGAACTTGGTAGTTCTGTGTCGCATGCTCCAGTTTCGGCGTTCCATAAAGCCGGCTACACTGCAGCCGGGTCGAGGTCGATGCAGCCTCCCTCTATTCCCCTCAGCGAACCGCAACAGTCCCGTTTTTAAAAAAGGTTGACGTCTCCATCCAGCTTGGATTCATCCAAAGGTATCAGGTAAAAAAAAAAACCTGTCTATTTTTAGCCCGGCGTTTGCAGAAAGGTTCCTGAAAGGCACGTAACAGAAGCAGTTCCAGCTCCCGCACGAAGAGGATTTTCATCCAGTAATGCATCACTTAATCCCGCCGATGGAACGCTTTTACCACCACTAAGTACAGGATAATGATTTTGTCGATGCTCCAGTCTGCCGGAATCCTCTTTGTCCTTTCTGGCATTGAGGCAACCTATGTTTTTATTTTTTTAAGCACTGCCAGTCTATGTTTTTCATGGAGAATATTAACAGTATTATTCACTGTTGCGAGCAAAGAACACCTGGTGTATGTTAAACACTAAATTACGTTGTACTGGAAAAAAATGTGTAAAATTCTTTCTTCCAGTGGAAATAAAAGAAATGAAATTTGTAATCTGCAATATTCCCCTTGGCTTGGAATGCATTGTCTTGTCTGTCTGTATTCCACTGATTTTCCTTTTTTAATTGGTCCCTTGTGCATACTTGAATTTTGAAATGACTGTACCAAGGTTGCGTTGCATCTGTTTGTTTTTTTTTGGACACTGTTTTTGACGTGTGCATTACCCACATGCATTCATCAGATGCATCCCAGGCCAGTTGAGAGGTCTTTTTTGTTTTTGTTTTTTTTTATTTTTTAAGGACAGTTGTCAAGGCATAGTGACAGAGTGGCTCCATTGCACAGCAGTGACCTCAACCCTCTAGGGCCATGGGTTCGATTTTCAGTTGTGTGGGGAGCTGGTGTTGTGTGCCTTAATCGTGTGGCTTTGCTGTAGGTTCTGTGGTCTCCTACCATCACTCCGCCGTTTGGTGGTTCTTGCCTGTGTGTGCGTTTGTTGCTTCCGCATACATTCTCTCTAGAGCAGCGTTTCCCAACCTGGTCCTTGGGGACCCACAAGGGGTCCATGTTTTTGCTCCCTCCCAGGAAGCTGGAAGGGAGCAAAATCGTGGCTTTTCTTCGGGATATTGAGGTCTGGACTGGGAAACACTGCTCTAGGGTCTATGTAAGCAACATAGCTTGTTGTTTTGGGAGTAGGAATCTGGTGAACAGGAACCAAAAGCATCACACATACACACAATGTTTCTGGGAAATTAATGAATTATGATAAATTAGATATAATATGTAAAAATTAGATTCTTGTGTTGGCTGCTAAGTGTTATTATTGGACAACTTACATGGGGGGGGTGTAAATGAAATGTAGGTACCATCCTTTACTAAACAGTAGCACAGTCTCAATTCACACATACTGATCAGGACTTGTGTTATTTTCCACACTTCCTGCTTGCACACATTTGCCAATTTGCTGCTCATTCAGCATGATAGTCACACATTATCCCTGTCCAGGGAGCCAGTAGTTCCACTTGGAATATTAATGCTTATATTTGGGGAAAAACAATGTTTAAGCAAGAAACGACTTCTCGAAATGCAGTAGTGTCCAAAGCTGAATTAAGTTATTAATGTGAGAATTTAGAGTTCCTAACCTCCCACACTCCCCTTATGGAGGAGTGCAGGCAGAGGTTAAAGGTCCCTACAACATGTTTACATAAATGCACACCCCAAGAACTCAGTGGGCTGCTTTCTCAACTTTCTAAGTGGCAACATCTGAATGCATGCCTTCCCTGTCCCAAGTCCCATTCTCTGTTTCTGGAACTACCATTTCTATGGGGGCCCTTCAGCGGGGGTTCTGCTAAGGTGGCACAGAAGAACGGGCTTCACTCCTACTTGTATAGTTGTCAGTGCTGGACCACGATACAGAAATCGATCAAGTTAAAAAGTGGCCGCACTTTGCTTACTTAACAGATTAATTCTATGTTTGTACACGAGAGATGTTTCGGCGAGTTGCACATTATAAGATAAAATTTCGAGTCCTTTACACAGGTTAATCATACCGTTAAAGGTTTGTGAGCAATGATATACATTTAGCAGTACGGAGATATAGATTATATAACCGAGGAGATGCCGGACGGAGCATTTTATAATAGGAATTGTATGTGAGAATACTATGAGGACTGAAAAGAGGTCTTTTTAAGTGGTCGTTCGTAACGTGATTCGCAGTTTAATTTCGCGACAAAACAAGCTCGTACTTGGGCGATATGTTATACACGGAAATCATTTTATTCTGAATCTGCAGTCAGCAGATAATCAATGTGCGAATTGTAAAGAATAGATATATAAAATATACATACAGTCAAAGTTATTTAATACGTCCATAGCTAATGTCCTAATCGAAAAAAATCCATGTCTCCCTTATTTAGAGAAGAAAACAAATGTGATTTGTGGTTAAGCAGATTGGGATGGCCTTGGGCCGCTATTCCTGCTCTGAACGGTGGGGGTCGCCAGTCCTTCAGCGCACACGATTGTTTCAGTTACACCGTGATGCTTGCAAGCTTATACCTTTCCACCCGCCGGAGTAGGTTGAACGACTGTAAAACGGACGAGACCCTCCGCTACTTCCACTTACTTGCCATCGAGCTTTTTCAAAATGGCGGCGACTTCCTCCATCCAGCCGCCGAGCGTGCATGCGTTAATGCAGGAAAATGCACTGCTTCGAAACTCCGACCCCCCTGTCGAGAGTCGACAGGATGAATCCACGGCATCCGAGGGACTGACCCTGCGATCTCTGCACCATCTACCGCCAGACGAAATCAACAGAAGGCTGGAAAAAACTCACAGGGAGCTAAGCAACAGGAGAAAAATCTTGATCAAGAACCTACCTCAAGACACAACTAGTCAGGTGAGTCATTCAACAACTACACAACTGGTTTAAGGTGTTAAAGTGCACCACAAAAATGAGTGTTGGTAGGGGCTAAAACTTCCATAAATCCCGAGTAAGTATCTTTATTTGAAAGTTTCTTGTATGTGTAGGAAGTTTCTTCCCTGTTAAGAGATGCGTTTCTTAGGTTGAGAACGTAGTTCAAGCAAAACTTATTTCTCGTTGCGCATCCCCTGAGTGCAGCGGGCTCGTGCGGCGCTTCAGTGTTCGCGCGGACGGGCTGGAAGCGCACGGAAGCCCCAGCTCGCGGCTGCTCGCTTTGATCTGCGCTCCGCCGGCGTCTCTCCGCCTCGATGATATACGAGCCGCACTCCCCCTACACTAAAAGACCTACACTAAAAACGAGTCTACGAATTATTGGTGACTTTTCCCCTTCATTAATATCCTGCTGGGTTAATAGGTTACGTTGTCATTCTGTGCTTTATGGTATATATATTTTTTTTAATTATTTATCTTTATAAATGCTGTTACCCCGGTAACCGTGAATGGCTTCGTACAAAGTTCGTGATACTTGTCTTTTTCTCGTTAGGTTACAGACTAAAGTCTTTAGTTTGCCAGGTGCGTCTTCCCGTCAGCATGACGGACGCGAATGACCCCGCTCGCTATGGGTTGATACAACATGGCGATTAGCCGGTGACTCGCTTAATAAACGCCTAAAATGGACACGACACGACTCAGGGGTTTAACGTACGCCGGTGTTTTTTTTTTTCTCAACTGCAGTGGCTGTCTAGATAGAGCGCTTTTTTTTGGAGCGCTGTCCCCCGTTAATCTGCATAAAAACGGGGCGTTTCAGGATGAGAGCTGCCTGGTTAACCGTTAATTAGACTGGAGGTCTGGTTTTCGCGTGAAATGAATGAATTTGGTTCCAATTGTTAGCATGGGAAAAGAGCAAAAACATTGTCTGTTTAGGCTGGGCTGATTCTCAAAGCTGATGGTTAGTCATCACAACTTTTCCTTTGTGCTGTACTAACTTTGCATGCATAGATACTCCAGTCCTGTTATACAGGTGGCGTGATACCGAGTATGTGAATGAGAAAATTGGGGAGGTAAAATATTAATACGAGAACCTGGTTCTTATACCGTTTGATCGAGCAGTCGGTGTGTCCTCCCCTGCCTAATATGGTTGTAGTACAGTCATTTTAGAGGCTGTTTCAGTCTTGGGATGACGTTCCTATCATTTCCTGATTGAGAGTAGTATAAATGATCTAAAAATAACGGAATTACTGAGAGGTGTGCCATAAGGAGGTATGCACCTTCCCATTTGAGACTGGTGATCAGTTTAACAGATTAATTATTTAGGGCCCCTTAGCTGCAGGTAAACCTCATTAGATGTTGAAAACTCTGACAGTGGACAGAGAGGCTAGCTGAGTCATTTATATAGAGTGCATGTTATAATTGTCCTGACAGCCTCCTGTTCTGATGGTGTGTGTGTGAGATGCTCCGTCTGTCAGCAGCAGATGTTCCCTGATCTCGTCCTTCAGAACTGCCTTTGTTATGCTTGGAAAAGCCCACCTCATCTCAACAGTTAGGCATAATCGTTGGTGTTCAGTAAACCAGTAGACGCATTGTGTTGAGAAGGACCGCTGACAGCCTCAGACAGGAGACACACATCCCCTTGGGGCGTGTGCAGCCGGTTTCCATGTCTGCCTACAAACGTCGCCTTGAATCACGGTGTTCCTTTGGCCCTGTTGTGACCTTTTGGTGAAGAACTGCTCTGTCACACTCAAGTGTACTGGCAAGAGTACTGGGTCTCCTCCTCACTGTCTACAGTAAAAGAAATGCTGTCCATTCCAGGTTGGCACAGCAAAGGACTGTCTGCCCTTTGTGTTACCAGAAAGCAAGACTACAGCTATAAGTCTGCACCATCGTCATAATTCTGCTGCTTAGCATTTGACTTGCAGTTTTCTGAGGGGTTTTCTTCCAGGTTTGTCAGTGCTGTCAGTCCTTGGGAATGCCTTATTAAACTTGATTGGTCTGTCAGGCTTTGAAAATGTTCATCGAAAAGCAGGTACGAGGATTTACATTTTCCCCCTGCTGATGTTGATGGCTGCGGTAACTGTTCCAGATGTTTCATGTTGGGGGAGAAAAATGAGACTGATTAAAAATTTAGACTGTTTGCAAAAAACTGGTAGAATAAACGTAATATCAAACCAATAATGAATCTTTTAATGCTGATGCTGGGCTTTTGTATTGTTTGAGGTTCCTGTTTTTTTGTTTGTTGAATAGATTGCAAGAAACACATGTATTTAAAAAAGGAACTGAAATGTACCTCTTGGTTCCAGGTTTTGTTTTCTTGAGGCAAAACAAGTGTGAAGGTTCTTTTGTTTTAGCAGTGCCATAATGCTTTGTCATGATTATATATTTGGTTGTATTGTGTTCAATGGTATTGTTTATAATCAATGTCCAGGTGACCTAATGGATCAAGTGCCTGGGTGTGTCAGTTGGGTCTGGATGTGTGGTATTGTCTGTAATTTATTCAGTTTGTGTAAGCTTGGAAGTCTAAATGGTAGGGCATTAATGTCAGGTTTAATTAACGTTTCGCGTTTGTTTTTCAATGAAAACCTGCGTTGTCTGAGAAATACACTGTTCCTAAATCTTTATGGTAGTTTAAAAACAAAAGTTATGACTGACAGATTTTTCTGTGCATGTTTTAAAATAAAACCTTAAACCTGAATATATGATAATGCTATACCAGTTTGAAAAAATATAGAAAATATATCTTTTAGTGTGTGTTCTCTTTTATAGTGTAAAATAAACATTCATTATTAATCAAGACTATGCTGACATGCAGGTCTTGATAATTTTTCTTAATCTCTTCTTTCAACAGGAGGTCCATGATGTCTTGAGATCATATGAGCTGAAGTACTGTTATGTGGACAAAAACAAAGGAACAGGTAATAATCATTTATAAAATACAAGATATTTTCTGGTAGAGTTGAATAGTTAACTAATTTTGGCAGGGATACGATCAGAACCTGAGTCTTTTCCCTCCCACTCTGTTTGTTCTAAACCGTTAACAGTGGATGTATTCCATCTTTTAAAATACAAATTTTCAGGCTTTGATAATGCTGATTACATTTTCATGTCTTGCCATTTTATCAAATGATATGTTTCTTTCCAGGTTTTGGGAATTTTCAAATACATGTCAATTCTATAATGTCTTAATTATCTGGTAGTTGTTGTCCTAATAATATATTGCTTTGTGGTTCATGTCTGAAAACGCATGTGCATTTCATAGCTGCCACTCCCTGTACGAGTTCCATCTTTTCATCACCTTGAAATGAGACCCTGTGAATGGTTAACATGCAGCAGGGATTTACACAAGATCTTGTCACGGTGCAAATGCACTTAACACTGAGCCCCGGGCCCACAAATTCGGCATTCTCAGCTAGGTGCCACCATTGATCAAAGCTGTATCACTGCTTTCCGTTTGGCATCAGAAAGCAGTCTGGCCTGGCTACGTGGGAATTCAGCCGTCCCGTCTGGTAGTGACGTCCCCGAGGTCATATCAGTGGCTACTGACGCTAATCAACGTACAGCACAAGTACTGGGATGAATTCCAACGGTGGCTGCTTTTGTCTTTGGATTTGCAACTCAAATATAACCCTTTACAGAACTAAGTGGTATCTATATCAAGTAATAATAATCCAATCTAATAATCATCCAAGCAGCTACAGAATAAAGAATTTATTACTCATCTAAAAAAAAAAAAAAACACCTTACACTGATAATTCTTATTCGTCAAATATTTTCTGGCCAAAATGTTCAAGGGGAAATGTTTTCGCTGTTTTATATGTGGCTCACGGAAATGAGGCATAACCTTGGTAGGCTTGAAATGTATGAAGAGGTCTGAAAATTAAGCTCGCCCACTCGCCTGCAGCGAGTAATTTAGACGGAAGGTGAGTGTATAGAAAACTGAACACAAGTCCGCTGGCTAGTAAAAAAATTCAGTGTTGGACTACATATTTATTTATTTATTTTTACTGAACTAGCTTAGATGGCCAGTAGCAAATATTCTTAAGTTCTACCCCTGCACATGACACAGTGCTAGACCATGTCAGAGCAAGAACTGCATAGATATACCTCATTACGGCGCTTGGCTCTAAGAATAGCAAACAAAACAAAGAACCTGTACATATTATATAAGAGCCAGGTAACAGTATGGCACCGTGAGGCGATATTCCACCTCGCATATTTCACTCCGTGCTTGCCGCCATTTAAATGTGCAGAGACACCTTCTGCGAATGAATCCCGCATACTTTTTATTTTAGGAGTGAATCCTGCCAACACGTCCTTCAAAAACATCAAGCTAAACGCCTGTTGGAGCTCGAGTGTTTGCCGATTAACATTGATCAGCATTTTCGATTGGTACTTAACAGAAGTTACAGTCTGCAAACCAAACTGCTGTTTTTCTTAAAAAGCCAACAACACCTTTACTGTTTACTCTCCAGAGGTAAACTGCTCCAATTAAGCTAAAAACAGCTTATGTAACAGGATAATGACGCACCGGATGATTAGTAACATATCAGGATTAGGATATATGTGAATACAATATCCCATAGCTAACAAACTAATGCAGTTTTATTGGCACCATTTAATGTGCCCTTGTACCTATTTTACCCATAATGCTTGTCTTATGCTGACAGAGATGGCTGGATATAGGTGGTGGTTGTTGTTTTTTTGTGTGAATCTGAAAATGTGTTAAAATATGAATTCCAAACAGTGTATAGGGTGTGTGGTCTCACCTTTTAAGTGTAAAACCTTAATAATAGGTTCTTCGTCGGCTTTGTCCCCACTGGAGTGCTGCTGTTAAAGCTCGTTGAAACACCCCCCTTCCCCCCCCCCCCCGCCAGTGCGCGCACACAGACACGTGCACACAGGTGTGACAGCTGGTGACAGCACGCTATGGCAAGGTGCCAGGTGAGCAACTCCCACCACATCTTTCTCCAAGAGACAACTCAAACAGAAAAAAAAAATAATCAGTAAGGGAAAAATGCGACCTCCTCGCTGCGTCCCCAAGCAGAGAATGGGTGGGGAAGCACAGCCTCAAGGGATGCTGGGAAAATAGTTGCGTGTGTGTGGGGTCGCCATCATGGAGAACACGGTGTCGGGTCAGATGTTGTCCATTATGTACAAATTCTGCAGGATGAATGAAGTGTCTCATGATCCTTGGAAAGTTTGCAGATAGTGCTTCATTAACTGCTAAGACCGCCAGCATCAGAATCTCAGGTTTACAGTTCGATATTTAATATTGTTACACCCCCACTAGCTGAAGGAAGCTGATGCGCTCCTACAATAAGGAACCAGGGTGCCGTGTTGGAAATCATATAGGGAAGGATGTTCATGCAGTCAGTCATCTGCTCTGCTGCTTCTCCCCTTAAGGAGAAGTAAAATCTGGCTCTGGCTTCCACGGGGACCCCTGCTGGGACCGCGTGACATGGCAGGCGTGGCGGTCGCATGCTGTTGGGGGCTATATGGGTTAGGGCGGAGCTTTTTCTGGCTCTGTGCACATGCCGCAGCCTGATCCCGGAGCCCGTCTCGAGCCATTGCTGTCATCGCGAGTGAATGTCTGAGTAGGACCTTGATGGCTTTCTGATGTTACGAGGTGATGCAGCACAAGTCCGATGTAACGCACTCCCTCAATGAGCTCTTCAGGAACTCTTAACATAGAAGCTGTAGTGCTCAGTTTTAAACTTGGTTACTGAGGTTCATCTCCACTCCCCTCCCTCCAGAATGGTTCACTCACCAACAATGGAATGTCAATTTTTTTTTTTTGTCTTGGGTCCCTAGTCGGCATGCGGAGGTGTCTGCCCTGTTATCGAAAACCACGCGTGCCAAACAGGCTTCCTATAACTGAAGTTGGCACCTTCCTAATTAATTAATTAGTTAATTAAAAACTAGTACAGAAACCAGGAGGGAGATATTTAAAGATGAAGCCTTATCAGCGTGGCTCTGTTGCGGTGACCTCCTGAGCCGTTCGTTAATATTGGCCGTGAGACACCACCACGTGTGTAGGGTGATAGTGTTTTTCGTGGGGAATTAGCGCCTGCTTGTCGCCGCGGTGATCCAGCGCCGTGCCTTTTTCTGCTACGCGGAGGAGAGCAGGTGTCTCGCAGCGGGAGGCGGTTATTGGGAGTAATGGGTTTGTTATGATAAAGAGTTGAACTGTTATGGAGCGTGAGGCTGCGGGGGTGGTGGCTCAGCCTGTCTGCCTTGGCTAAAATACCCTCTGGGTATTAGGATGGGGGGGAAGCGAGGAGCTTGCCCCCGCCAAATGTAAAGTCTCATCCGGTGAAAAATCAATGCCTTCATTCGTTACTGAGTCTGTACCATTACAAAGTAGGCTTGGCCTCCTACCAGTGACCTCTGCTCTGTGGCTCGTGTGTGGCCTGCAGAGGAAATGAGTCGGTTCCCTCGACTCCTGGAGCGACGTGGCGGCTTGAAGCTGCCGTGTTTGTTTGGAGTTTATTATGGGCTTAGGTGGGCCTAACCTGGAATCCGCACAGCATGCTTTCAGCTGGTGCTTCAGCTTTGTGTTCCTGTGCATGTGTATATCAATAAATAAGTATACATGCATGTGTCCAACATGCTCAGAATGAGCCCAGAAAATTGCAGCTTTAAATTAAAAGCATTAGAAGAAAATCCTAGTGAAGACATGTTTAAGGTTTTTATAAGTTGATGGGGTGTTTGGGGAAAGGACTGTTGAACACCTGTCATATGAATCAAACGTTATCCCTAAAGAGGGGACATTCTTAAGAGAATCTTGTGTATGTTAAATGAGGACCTTTGGCCGTGGCTTGGACTTTCGGACTGTTAAGGTTGAAAATGTCGTCATCTTCTTCTTCTTCTTCCCTCTTCTGCTGCTACCTCTTTTAAACACCTCGCATTTTTTAACTTCTCCATCTTCCCCATGGGTAATTAGAACTGTAAACATACTCGGCACAGTGATGGAAGTGTCAGCTTAGACGTGTCCAGAAGATTCCCCGAGCAAGAGTAAGGCAGATCTCGTGCGACGAAAATACGGGGTGGGTCTGGCACTACGCTGGGTGAGGAGACCGCTGAGGAGGAGCGTCTGCCTTGGATGACAGGGCTGTGAGCTTCAATGGAGTCTGATGATGCAATGTGGCTGTAAGCCCAAGACGCAGAGGCACAGGTCTGCCACGATCCCTGCCCTTTAACTAGCCTTCAGCACGGCGGGAGCTGAGCTGCTCTCTGGCCTTCCCAGCTGGACAGGCCGCAGAGTTGTTTTTAAGTGTGGAAGGGCAACCTAGAGCCCAATTAATTGGCACATTCTGTTGTTCTTGGTTACATACTTGATCATCATCCAGGTTTTGACTTTTGGTGGTTGGCTGTGCATATTAGGTATGTGTATATATACATAGTGCACTATATATTTAAGCAGTCCTTAAATGGGCTCTGTCTTCAGGTGCCTGCCTGCCTGCCTGCCTGCCTGCCTGCCTCGTGTATGCATCAGCACCAGTCTGGGGATCCTTAAATGCATATTAACTTTGACAACCTTGGGCTGTTGAACGACTTTGAAAAGCCTCAGTATCTCAGTCATTACTGCTCCTCAATTCTAAGCCCTCTCCTGCTGTTTTCCAAGCCGCCGTCCTCCCCGTTTGTACCTGTTCACAAAGCACCTGCAGTAAATTATAAAAAAATGTAAATTTTTTTTTTCATTCTTCTTTTTTTTTTCTTTTGAAAGCTTAAATTATTAGCCTCAACACAGTGTCTTCTCCCTGGACTGGAGCAGGAAGGCTGTCGTGAGCGATGGCCGCCTATCTGAAAGCTTGCTCATATTTTATGGGCTTATGTTTCCACAAGTTGTAGCTGTGCATAGGAAACGGAATGGGGGTGAAGTGGGGGGGGGGTGTTAGGGGAACTCGTGGCTGAACAGGTAGTCTGGCAGAGGCCAGCATTGTAATGGCGCTCGGCTGAGTAACTCTGGGCACGTAGCATGTAATTGGCATGTAATAAGGTGCCTCCTTGCCACGGTAGCGCCAGGTTAGTGCGCCGTCTGCGTTTACCGCCGTCACTCGTGTTGGAGAATGCCGGAAGCTCACCCAAACACTTAGGGTTGGCATCCTCTGTTTCTGCTGTGGTCGCTGTTCCTGCCTGCCACTGTTTTCCTTTCTGTCTGTCTGTTTTTTGTGTCCCCTCCCCCTTGCTTTTCATGGAGGCTGTTGAAAAAGGGGTCATGAAATATGAAACACTGTATCCTATCCTATAGTGCAGATAGGATTAGTCCTGAATGGATAGTCACTTGCGTATAAATGTATGTGCTCAGACTCTGTGGTCCTGCGTGTTGTTTGCATGCATCATGAATTGTGTGGGTGGGTATCTGCGAGCTGCCGTTATCCAGGACACCCCACCCCACCCCACCCCCCATGGCCACAGCGAGTCACTCGCCATGTCGCCCGCAGCTTTCGTGACACTGCTGAACGGCGAACAGGCCCAGGACGCCATCCGTTCCTTCCACCAGCGCAGTGTGCGCGGCCGCGAGCTCACTGTGCAGCTGCAGCCCACCGACGCGCTGCTCTGCATCACCAACCTGCCGCACGCATTCAGCGCCGCCCAGTTCGAGGAGCTGGTGCGCGCCCATGGCAACACAGAGCGCTGCTTCCTGGTGTACAGCGAGCGCACGGGCTGCTCCAAGGGCTATGGCTTCGTGGAGTACATGAAGAAAGACTCGGCATCGCGGGCTCGCTCCGAGCTGCTGGGCCGCCTGTTGGCCGACCGTGCGCTCATGGTCCAGTGGGCCGACGTCAACCAGTTGACCGCCGCCCACCTGCACTCCAAGTGCCTCTGCGTGGACAAGCTGCCCCCGGACTTCTGCGACGCCGACAAGCTTGCCCAGATCCTCAGCAAGCGCCATAGCCCCGTCTTCTGCCAGGTGAGCACCAGAACCTCCGCTTGCTGTCCTCCAGTCAAAGTGAACTTTATCGCCATTGTGCGCATGTACAGCGAAACGAGGGAGCAGGTTCTCCGCAAGAATCAGACAGTAGAATACATGACATAGTATTACACAAAGAACCTGCTAAAACTGGTCTCCAGTAAAGTGCAAGAGTCGTCTTTTTCTATTTTATTTTTATTTATGAATGTACATGCAATACTGTACAAGAGCTATAGGCAGCCAAAGCAAATCTTTTAAAAATGTTGCCACAAAACTAATTATGGTCATCAAAGTGTGTCAGTTTAGGCATTTAAAAACCTCATCTAATGTCAACCAAGTATTTACAGCAACCATCCAGTATACTTGTTGATTCGACCACTATCCTACCATGTTTGGCTAATCAGTACCTCATTCAATTATTCATTTATTTTGATTTAATTACTTTAATTCTAACTTAGTGAGCTGGTGGTGAAATGTAATGAATATGTGTCATGGTTGGGGTGCCCCTGGGGAAAGGTTTGGGAGAATTAATGGTGGTATTCTTGAAATCCATCACGATATCAGTATCTTTTAGAGAAATTCTTGTTTATCTTTTATTGCGTTACTGTTCATGTAACAATGTTAAATTGTATTGTTTTCTGAGCAAATATATATTTACTGCCCAGAAAAAATAGCTTTAAACATTTTCTTTGACTGCCTAAGACTTTGTGTATGTGTACACGGTACTATGCAAGACACACACACCATACACACATTTAGACCAAGATATTGGTGGGCTACTGAAGTTTCCAAACGGCAGCATTAGTACTGAAATAGCAGGGCAGCCAGCCCATCACAGGACACGTTCTGTGGGGGGTTTATCCCAGTAAGGGTAGCTTAGTCATACCTTGATGTTTTTGTCATCATGAGAGTTGAGTGCTTTCCAAAGCCGTCTTTCAAGCACCTGTCCTAGGAAGCTCTCAACATCCAGCAACATCATGCTTCCCAGTGCTTTCCTGTGGCTGTGATACAGATTGTTTATATTAAATATAATCTAATTTTTTCTTTTGCATAGATCCCCCACTGTCCTGCTGTCGGCGCTGTGCAGATGGCAGTGATTGGGTGTTTTATGGGCCGCTGACTGCTCTCGGTCTCGCCCCTTAGTGCCACACACCGCAGTTGTAGGGAGTTTAGTGCCAGAAGCAGCTGTTCTATGTTAACCCAGATGTGCTGGAGAATGTGATAAGCAGGGTAATACACTTAAGATTAATTTCAGAAACATTCTCACTATTCACTGTAAAACGATTAAAGCCTGCGGTTTCCAGTGGTAATGGTGCAGTGCCTTCAGCTGCCTCCCGCTGACCCTGGAACATGAGGGACTGTGACATCTGGGCCCTTCAGCGTATTAACAGCCGGTCTTTGGCTTTCTGCAGTCCTGAGGTGTGAATTTTATGGGTCTGTACGGTTCTTAGCTGAAATGTGTTTTCCTTCCATTCTGATATAATTTACGACTCCCGTCCGACTTCCGAAAGGTCACGCGTTCCAGGATCTGGGATTTTAAGCTCTTAACTGCTCCCTTGTTTGGCTGGGGTGCTGGCGGCGCGTTCAACCTGCTGGGTGACGTAATGATCATGGAAGGACTTGGGCCTGAGTTTGTTTTTTTCTTATCCCTTTTGATGGGACCACATGCCAATTCCCCCCCCCTCCCCCATCACAGCGGCTGCTTGTGAAACAGTCACAGACTGTGGTTAACAGCAGGAGTCATAATGTTGAAGAATTTGTTCGCAAAGTAGCCAGCAGACTGAGGACAGTGTGGTGAGAGGCTCAGAAGAAAAGTAACAAAAGAGAAACAGAGGAGAGGTACAGTCTCACCCAGTACACTCTAGTGCCCACCTATCATAGGAGAGATTTCAGCCAGGGGTGTGGCCATGAATGAAACGCTGGTGCCCGGCCAACATAACCCAATGCCCGCCCCAGTATGGCATCCTGCTCATGTCACTCCATTGCACGTGCCCACCCCAGTATGGCATCCTGCTCATGTCACTGCATTGCACGTGCCCACCCCAGTATGGCATCCTGCTCATGTCACT
>JAODKF010000049.1:8365057-8405120 GCA_026779585.1 Mormyrus proboscirostris | reverse complement strand
GGTAGCGTGGGGGACGCCGTGGGGGGGGATGCTGCCCGGGGGGGGGCACTCTCACCAGGGAGATGTCTCTGTGACTGGACCCCAGCACTTTCAGCACCACCTTAGTCTCGCTGTAGCTGCAGTAGCCGCTGTCCTCGTCATCCTCGTTTTTCACCTTCATGATGCCCGCGTAGATGTTGGTCCTGGTACCCCGACCCAAATGCTCCCCCTTGGGGTGGGAATGCGCATGAGCAAAGGCAGTTAAAGGACAGCACATATATACACACACAAAAACCTACTCAAGTATGGTAATGTTTGTGGGGATTCCCATTGATGATAAACAAGTTTTGGCACTGTTGGTTTTATTAAGGCAGCATTTCTCAGTCCAGTCCTTGGTGACCCTCAGACAGTCCATATTTTTGCTCCCTCCCAGCTTCCAGTATCCAGTGTTCCTGACTGGCTGGGAGCAGAGAGGGAGTCTCAAAGGAACATTCCCACCATGGCTGCTTTTTCAGACTTTTCCATCCTGTCAGGATACTCACGGATATGCACTCCCACATAAACGCCAACACCTACTAGTGGCGGGTGTCACAGATAAACGCATCCTCTCTCTCACACACACACACACACACACACGTGAGGCACACCTGCACGATTTCCTCCTTGGGTATCCTGTGGAATATCAGCTGGCTGAAGAGGTGATCCTGTGAATCATGGTCTCTCTTCTTGGTCACTACCAGGAGGTTGGAAATTTCTGGAACAAACACAGGGAAGTTAATCACCGAGACAGCTCCAGGTGTGGAGGTGCACGGCAATGAGGTGACCCTGGGGAAATTCAGCCCGGTCTGCATTTTGACCCTTCCAGTTAACTGAAGACGGGAGGAAGAGGGGCCTTCCGCAGGTTAATGAGGAAGTCAGCGCGACCGCAGGGGCGTGTGGTGAGCCAGGGGGTGGGGTGAGAAAGTGTGCATCGCCCACAGTGACATTCAGAGACATCCTTCTGCGCAGTTAACTCGCAGCCCCCCCCCCCACACACAGATTACAGGAGTGCTCTCTGACGCAGAAGGTAACTGAAGCTGCCCAGCTTCACCAAAGTTACAGGAGGAAGTCCGTTTCTACACAGCAGAGTCGTCGCTTCCTGACTCACGTCTGGAGACGGGCAGGGTGTTTTGTAACCTCCACAGCCTGCTTCCGAAGAAGATGTGTGCGAGGCGGCCCCTGGAAAACTGCCTATAATACTCTTCCTGCTCGGGGTGCCACGGTAACCTGTCTGTCAGCTACTTGTTACTCCCCGTCGGAAACTCAGCAGGGCCCCCCATCCAGTTTATAACCTTCAGCTCAGTGTTCCCGATTCCACCACATATGTACATTTAATTACTCTGCACCCCCCTAGAGATACCATTGTCATACATTTATATATCTGGGTAAACGTATACTGGCCTACAAACACTATAACTACATATTTAATCAAAACTGAATTATGATTGAAACTGGACCTCTTAGGTTCTGTTTTATCTCGTGATAAAATGTCTTGGTTCACCCATGCTCTGTTTTGAAGAAGACAACGTGACACTTACAGTAGCTACAAAATCCACTCTAAATCTAGGCAATACACCCTTTTCCTCAGATCACTGTGTCTTGCCTCTAGGCCAGTACAGTCCTCCCTTGACCCAATCTATCATTCCCGCCACGCATTAACAGTTGACATCGGCCATCATGCATGATTTCAATGAGACAGGACTTGTCTCATTCACTTCCTGGGTTCTAGGCCTGTGAGGCAGTATGTTTTGTTTTTTTTTTTCCCTATTTATGCACTTAGCAGACGTTTTTGTCCGACGTACAACTGAGTCAAATAGCATGTTGCAAACATACATGCTGCTGAAGAGTCGACTAGGCATAAGTGCAGCCAGGCTGAGCTTCCAATAACCGGCCAGGTACAAATGTGAGAAGTGCTGGAGCAGGAGCTTCCAAACAAGGCAAGAACCTAATAAGACTATTCAGAGACCAGAAGTGCAACATAAGAACATTCAGGGAACATGAAGAGGCATCAGGCTGGCGGAGTAGAGCGTTAGGTGAAAGGCTGATTTGTTACGAGGCTGTTGTTTTAGGGGCCGTTTGTCGGTTGGCTTCATGATGTGAGCGCTGCTGGTTAAAGTCTCAACAATGACACCTCTGTAAAACACTACTAAGTCAGTGGGTGTGAAGTTCCCCCGTAAACGCGGACAGTCACGCACCTCGGGGCTGCGGGGGGCAGCAGCGATCGAGCTGGAAGCTGACGTTCTCCGTCCGCAGGCACTGCCCCGCCAGGTACTCCATCAGTTCTTTCAGGCTGCTCTGGGAGGTGTTTGTTCCGCATAGCCGGAATCCTCCCTCCGTCACCTCGATCTGGAAGTTCTTGTACTGTCGGGTCATCTTGGACTCACACAGGTCCATCTGTAATCCGCCGTAGGGGTGGGGGACAATATTTAAATTAACAAAAATAATAATAATAAAAACAAAGGGGGTTTGTTTGAAAATAGACTGGAGGACGTCATGACAAGAGACATATTCTAATTTTGGCTATAGGCACATTTTTTTTTTTATTGCTGACAAACAATAAAAAGTTCCCTTCCTGCGGTTTGCACTGCAACCAGATGGTATCACTGTTCAGCCTGTTTGTTTACTGACTGGATGCAAAATGATAATATCACTGTGCTAGATGTTAACTGTGAAATGTAGAGGTTTCATTATAAGTACTCCTTGGTAGTAACACTGCTGTTGATCAGGCCGGCTACATCGATGACCATAACCAGTTCCTAAAGCCTTCTGTCTTCTGGTAAACGGTGATCGCCAATTCCTGACTGCTGATCCCAAATCACATGACATGAACCCCCAAATCCCAGCACAGCGGCGAGCTGTCATACGTCGTTGCATGTGACCGTCATGAGAATGTGGCTGTAGTCCGTGCAGCTCCAGCGCAGCACATACATGCCGTCCTCATTTCCTTCCTGGCGTAGCTTATGAATGGCATAGTCGGTTCTGAGAAACAAAAAGGAACAGATGCAATAATAAAAAAAACACGTGACGACCACTGTCCGGAGGCTTCGCTGCAGCATGTCGCGTAATGGAAAACTTTTTGCTGGTTTTCAGTTACACTTTTGCCGCTCAGTGCCGTCAAAACAGCTGATGATTGATAAAAAAACATGGAGCGCTGCTGCCTAGTGACCACACGCCCATCCTCACATCCTTTGTGGTAATTCTAGCTAATTCTTAGATCCGTCTTTGCTGCAGTGGGAACGGATGCCATTCCCCCCAACTTACGAGATGGGCCCGTGGCAGCCGTTCTGCAGGTTCTGCACCACAGAGGAAGGAGCCACCTCCGTGCACAGGTAGTGATGGGCATCCACGGTCAGCCGGAAGTAGCCATCCACCAGGGCGACAAAGGACAGCGCTTCAGCGGGGAAGGCGAGCTGCATCTCCTGTAAGACGCCATCAGTGCCCCGTTAGCAATGTCTCAGCGCTGTGATACAACAATGAGAGCTCTGCTGTCCATTTTGAGCACCAATCCATGTTCTTCACCTACTCATCCTATTCAGCATCTCGTGGGTCCGGAGCCTATTCCAGACGCTATGGGCACAAGGCAGGGAATAACCCAGGATGAGGCGCCAACCCATTGCAGGGCACAGTCACACACACAATCATACCTATGGACAATTTGGCAACTCTAGATCATCTGGTGAGGAAACACTCCATCCTAGCTGCTGCTTCTCTCTCTCTAGTTACGGTGACCTTAAGGATCTCCTACTAATGCATGTCATACATATCTCCTCCTTGCTTTTCAACCACCGTGCTGTCCGTGCTCCTTGCATCTTGGTTATTAGTTAAAACTGGTAGAAGCCTGTCATGCACATTCCATCTGGGTGAAAGCTTACCATCTTCTTCTCTTGTTTGTAAATAGTGACTATGGACTCCTTGATGACGATGTGGGTAATCTCGTGAAAGTCAGAAAACAGTTCCCAGCTATCCATGGTCTCCTCTTTCTTCTCATTCTTGTTTTTCATCTTGTTTCTCTTGGATTTGTTCTTGTTTTTAAGTAGGAAGGAATTCTGCTCAGAGAGAGGGGGGGGAGAAATCTAAAAGCTGAAACCAATTCGTATATCCTCATTTAAATGGATGTACATGCTGACTTTGGAATATAATTAAATTCGCCCAGTAAGCATTATGACAGCTTCTAAAATGTTAACAAGAGCCCTTTGTTGTGCAAACCAAGGTCATAATTGGTATTGAGCCCATAAATGATACACGATCATACAAGGCAGTGCATTGCGTGGTCCTGATATTCCCATAACTTTATATATTGAGTAAATGTAAGAAATTAATCATTTGTGACTTAGAGTAGAGGGAAGGTTTACAATTTCTGTGTTGTTAGTGCAATGCTTTACTTACGTTGAGTGGCTTCTTTCGCCAAGAGATCCCGTTGTTCCCAGACACTTGCACCTCATACACTGGCGGGTCGCACTCGTTGAAGGCAAACACTGGGAACTTCTTGTTCTCGCTGGAGACCTGCAGTATGCTGGTCTCGTACACCTCCTTGCCAAATGACCGTGTCAGGGTCTCCAGGGTGGATAGATACTTGACCTTCAGGTCATGTGTGGTGACGTGGCCATCCTGGATGGTCTTGCTGTTGAACTCATTGAGGAAGTTCTTAAAGACGTTGTTGATACGAACACGGGTGAGGAAGTTGCGCTGTTTAATGGTCCTGTTTAAGCTCTCTGGGATGTATTTCTTGTAACTGAGAAGAAAGCAAGAGGGTCGGTTTCGTTCTACTTGCCTGCATAGCCTGCCAAGGTCAGCAGCCTTGTTTTTATAATAAAAATGGACATTAGACTCAGTCTCAAACTCAGGTCAAGGTTACAAGGCCAGCTTCAGTAAATGCCAGCTGTGAGTCATTCTGGATAATGGCAAGTTCTAAGGCAGTCAATAGAGAGAATAAACTTTCTAAGGACTATTATTGGTGAGTGACAGGGGTGTCCCTTACCTGAGCTCTGCGGGTACGCTGGGCAGGGACATCTTTTTGTTGATGGTGTGGTGCGAGATGGCCAGCACCGCCATACCCAAACATTCGTTCTCGATCTCGTGTATCTCCTCCTCGCTGTGGGGGCTCTTCAACGGGGCCAGTCCTTTTACAAAGTCATACTGCCCCTAAACAAGAAACAATGCCGCAGAGCAACCTGGTCAGCCGCCATGCCGCCAGAGACCTTCAACCAAGCAGATGGGGACCCTCGGAGTCTGCAGCCGACCCGGTTGGTGGAAAATGTCAGTTGGCTGACTCGACTAGACGCGTAAGGAGGCTCTGTGGTGTCATTTGCTTAGTCATACCAGAAATCCCCCCTTTAAATGTCAGATTCGGTTGGGGGGGGGATTTGCTGGAGAAAGACAGACAGAATTCTATGCTGGTCACCGATGCCATTTAAGGTTGTAGATGGTGCGTGAGGGATGTTACCTGGGCAAACAGATACTCCAGGGAGGCAGCGTCCAGGAGGGGTGTCCCCTCGGGGCTGTCCTGCTTGGCACAGCTCTTCTGTTTGTTCAGGGAGTACCTCCAGATGGGAGACTCGTTCTCGTTGGTTCCGTGCCAGTTAGTGAAGTAGAACCTGGGCCGAGAGATGCTGTGTCACGTGGCGGGATTCCGCTCCGGTCACCCGAGATTCTGTGTAAGTGACGCCTGCACATTCTGGAGTCGGCAACGGTACGCGCGTACGCGGGCGTGGCATACTGGCGGACGGCCCTTTGGGACGACACTGCATACGTCTGCTCTCAGCTCTTTGGGAGTTTTCCCACTTCCGTATTTAGTCGCCACCAAAACCCTCCTTTTTTTTTTTTTTTTTTTTGGCCCCCTCCCCCCGTAAAGGCATCAGGACATGCATGTACTTCACCACACAGGAGTCACATGTGTTACTTTCAATGTGACATAATCCCCCCCACCCCCGCGGCTGACACTCACCTCATACGGTAATGCAGCTTCACGTAGCTGTCACCGATTGTGAAAATGTGATTAGGGGGATACCAGATGTCCCTGTATTCTTCATAGAGGGCGAATAGGTTGTGACAAAGGGGAGAGATGCCTGAAGGAAGTGAGAGCATCTGTAAATTATCATGGCTAAAACGTTTCTCATTTTTATGCCAGGTTTGACACTGTCTAGCACCAGGATGCACTGGTAAATAGGAGAGAGATTTTCATACGTCTTTGTCGCAAAAGAAATGCATGTTTTAATTATAGTGTGGGTCTCCATAGGTGTCCGTGTTAAGTGTTTTGCTTCACGATCTTGTTTGTCTGTTTCCAGGATATACACTTGCCGATTTCACGAGCATGCTCTCCTGCACGACTTCCTCTGCTATACCCGCCCCCTCCCCCGCACACCAGAGACCGTGATAAGTAGCTCTGCGACTTTGGCCTGAGGCTGGAGCTAGTTTCCCTACGACATCTCGTCGGCTGTCTCCAGCCGGCCCGACTTACGGCATCTCTTGGCCGCCTCGAGGCACAGGTCCTCGGCTGAGTGGCTTCCCTCCTGGATCTCCAGTGGGATGATCTCCGGGGTGTAGAAGTGGATCCCCAAGCCGCAGACTGTGACAGGCACAGCAGTCTCGGGCCTCCTCGCCTTCCTCATCTTCCCGCAGAGTTGCCGGCCCAGTTCCATCGCTGTGAGTCGTGACATCGAGCCCTGGAGGGGAGGCAGGGAGGATAGTTCCTGATGAAGGCCGGCGACCGCCATGGTGGGATCCCCCACCCGATGAGTTCCCTTTTCATGTCAGCCCAAGGTCAGTTTCGATACAAAAAAATATGCACCCTCAAAGCTACAATGCTAACAAGTGCTGTTAATGCTGAATGTTTATCATGAGAGGCAGCGTGTGGCTCTGTGGTTTCCAGTGCCCATGATCAGAAGGTTACAGGTTCAAATCCCCTAGCAGGCAGAGTGATATCCCTACCTTCTCAACTGTGCTTCTTCAAATAAAACCTATGGATTTCCATGTATATTCTCATTCACATCGTACACTATTTATAGAGAGAACAGAGAACAAGGCAGGGGCCAAGCTGCACGGGATAGAAGAATCCAGAAGAGACTATAGGTGCTAAACCACGGTGTCATGACACCACGTCACTCATACGAAGAGTTGTGCATTTGCGAGAGCAGACCATATGAGTCCATGGAAACGGATCTGAATACAACAGGCAAATGCTATTTTGCTACCCACCGTGACTGTCACTGTAACAGTGTGCGGCTACTGCCTCCACGATCACTGCCAGCTGTCACTGCGCACCACACCCGCATCTCCACAAGCTCTTCTCTGATGGTAGGGGGTTGAGTCAGTTTCCAGTGAAGCCGTGTCTTAATGCTATAAAACGTGAGGGATCCTCCAGGCCTATGCTGCTTGTGAGATGAAACACCAGCAACAATCAAGGGCTGGAAATGCTTTCGCATGAAGCGAGCATTTCATTCACTATGTCTACCTTTGGGCACTAAATCACCCACCTGCTGGACACACCCACCCACCCAGACTCCTGCGTGAAGCACAAAGGATTCTGTAAGGAGATGTAAAGTTTCTGCCAGGGCACTCGTCCTTCAAGCGCTTGTCTCCAGTGGTTTGTCCATTCCACCAACCTGCTCACTTTCATTACTGGTGCCCAGTGCAGATCTGAAGCCATTCGAAGTCAAAGCAATTGATTCACTACACTTATTGCATGTGTTCGTGGTGCAGGAGAGATTATTCAAAGTCAAACTTTCTGATGTATGTAAGGCCAATTTTCTGCCAAAAACCTATGTAGCATTGGGAAGTGGAGAGAATTACTCAAAGACTAGGTGCTTTTATAATTATTTGGATATTCACTTATCATAATTCTGCAATTTGCTGATGTTCCATCCAATTAGCAACGTGTTTTCTTGTTACTACATGGAATCTAGATCTGGATCACAACGACTTTAACTAGGTAAGAGGTTGGTGAAACTAGACTGGCCGACTGAATGCATTTCAAATGCATTATTGTTTATTTAGGAACCTTTTTTTTGGACCCTGGGTAGGTAATTTTATGTTGTCTCACAGGGCTTCTCCCAGGCCAGATACTGACTTTTTAATATCAGTATCACTTCAGAATGCCGTGTACTGTCAAAAAAGAACACTCCGATTGCACTGATAGGGCTTTTTTTCTCTCTCCATATACACAGGTCATCTCTAATGTTATGGGGTGACCTTGTTAACCTCCGCGACGACCATTGCGTTACTGACAGCCGCCTCAGCTGCGATAGCTGCGGAAATCGCTAGCCTGTCTGTGGATGGATGTGCTTTTGACCAAAGAATCGAGAAGAACAATTTATAACTGCAAGCTTGGACTGCAAAGCGCGTCAAAGTCGTGAATTTTATTCAGTACACAGCTGACCCACCGGGTACAAATTCCTCACTTTGCTCCTAGCATTTACACCATCAACACATGGAGGAATCGAGTATTTTGGAGGGTGTCCTACAATACAGTTATCTGCTGCTTTTCAAGCCATGGTGAATTGGAACGATTATTCCAGAAGAATAGCGCAAACTTGTATTAGCTCCAGATCCTTGTAATCCTAGCTTTATAGCTTCTCAGCTCACTGCTGTGACCCTCTAAACTAAGTGAAAATATGCTCTCCACATAATTCTGAAATATTCAGAATTCATATATCATTGTTCTTTTCTGCTGATTTATGTTTAGTCTTATAAAGGTGGTTATGCAGTGAGCAACTGCCAACCAAGTGAGGAAAAGGGCAACTCATGGGGATCTGGATGACTGCAAAACGTTGCCCACTGCTGATCTAAATCTTTTGAATAGAAATTTGTTGCCCAATATAAACAAGTGCCTGAGCGATAGTGGTCAACCACATTGCCCAGCAACAATTGTTAAGTTGTCCTGTGTATCATCATCCTAAATATTGTGGGAACGAGTCAGCCTGCTGGGGAGGTGTGATTATAAGTTACTGGTTTAAGTCCTAATGTCAGCAGAGCGTATTCACACCAATTGCTCCAGGGACTGTCTGACCTTGCTCTCAATTGAATGTGAAAATTGTACAGTGTTTCTTAAACGAGTCCTCAGCGACCCCCATGCAGTGCACATTCGATCTGTCTGGCAGGGAACTGAAAGAAAGCAAAAACTTGGATTGGGTTGAGAACCACTGCTTTATATAAGATCGTCTTAAGTAAGTAATTAAAATTGCTTTGCCTTTAAACCAGATAAGAATGCAAGCCTCGTAAAATCCAGTAGTGAAAATCATTTGTTTGTCCCAAAAATGTTTGCTGCCCTGGCTTGGATTAATTCCCAGTGGTCAGGCACTTGGCTGGATAATGGGAGTATTACTGCTGCCCAGGGTACAGCCCAAAGAATCCACATTAGCAAACACTCTGGCTCCCAGCACAGTCCCACTGCAAGCAACAGCTGCATCTACAGCACTGGCATAGGGTTAGTTAGACAAGGAAAGGCCAGTGACAGTTAAGGCATTACCCTGCTGATAAAGGGGGCTAGAATCCTTTATGAGACAAGCACTGTTGCATTCCTCTTTACAGTATATTCTTTAGGGAGAATGTAGAAAAAGCCATTTTCAGTATCACGCTTTAGTGGGCAGTGGTGGATTAATGGTTAGGGAAGCGCACTTATAATTGAAAGATTGCTGGTTCGAATCCCCGACCAGCAAGACACCACTGAAGCACCCTGAGCAAGGTACCGCCCCCAAGCGCTGCTCCCCGGGCGCTGAATTAGCTGCCCCCTGCCATGTCATGGTGTCACATATGGGTTAAATGCAGAGGACACATTTTGTTGTTGTGAGCTGTGGTGTGTCAACAATGACCACTGATCACCAAATTCTAATTCTAGTAGCACTGTAAGAATATGGAAATTGTGGGGCACAGATAATATAGTATTATACTATTACTTATGTATTAATTAGCCACAAATTAAGTGTTAGTTACAAACTGATCTCATGCTTGTTCATCATTAATGGTCACACATCTTTTACGTCATGCAAGTGCTTTATTTGTTGTTATATCTGTTATATCTGTTGATTCTGTAATTTTTTTGTGAACTACCGAAAAAACAAGTAATGAACAAGGGGGAAAAACGGATCTCGTGTTTGTTCATTAATGAATAATAACGTCTTTCATCTTAAGTAGCAGCTATATTTCATTATTCAGTTCATGATTCATATTTCAGAAGTAACTGAATTCTAAGTATTTGTATCCCCTCAAAGTGTTACTGATTTTTTTTTTTTTTTTTAAATAACTAGAGCCATTCTTCAGAATAGCAGAAAAGCCACGTCTAGACTACGTGTGTGTGTGTGTGTGTGTGTGTATAGATACACTTCATTGTAGCATTACTACTAGACAACTGTAAACACACCACATTCCACTGTTGATGTAGCTTTACATAACAAAATCCTGATGGGGGGAAAACATCCAGTCATCATCTAGTGCCTCATACGTTTTGAATTATGAGACTGAAAGCCTGATCTTTTGGAAGAGTTATGCAATAACACAATTCACAACAAAGGGCGCAAAGCAAAGAGTCTGCATTTCAAAGAATTTCTCTACACCAACATACAGAACTCCACAGTGGTCTGATCGTGTATAAAATCTGGAGGTTTTTAATGTTACAATGCTATACACCTTTAAGTATTTCACTGAAACTCCTTTGGGAATACAAATGTCATCCATCATTCCACCTGGCAGTCGCTTACATTTCATTAGCAGACACTTAAGTTCAAAGTGTGGTACAAGAGAGAACGGCTTGGCTTCAGACAGGAGGGTCAGCCAGTAACCCTGGAGCTGTTAAGGTTAAGTACTTTACTCCATGGCTTTACTGTGATATGATTACTATGCCGCCCAAGGAATTCAAACCCACAGCCTTCGAGTTCACTGGCAGAGAGCTTCAACCTTCTAAGCCATGCATCGGATCTAGTACAGGGATGCAGGTTGTTGCAATTGTTATTTCATAATTAATCAATTATACACTGATTAAATAGGACTTGAAATTAATCCATTACAAAAAATTCTGACTTAGCAGTCTCCTTGCGCAAAAAACAAATGGTTAATACTTAAAGGTGAATAATGTAAAATATATATATATATATATATTCAGGCAGAACCAATTGCTAGTCAGGACTGAACTTTAACATCAGATAACTATCATTGCAAAAACAAGTTTTTTTTTAATGGAGAACAAAAAAAGTGAGTCAGGGTACTTTTCATAAATATGGCCGAACATAAACATGGTATTTAGACCTTTTAAAATCAAGTTAACAAAAATTACTTTTGCCTTGCAGATGCCTTTCGATTAACATGCCAGCTTTATAAAGATATTTTAAGTTAATGAATATCCACAAAAACACAAACTTTCATCTACATATCTGATGTACTAAATCTATCTCAAATATCTTTATACATCTAGCACTGGTTTTTATCTCATGTCTCTTACATGGTAGCAATGTCTAAGAAAACTGCAGTAAAAGTGATATTGTAATTATGTACAGTAATTTTCTAAAACCTTTGTCCCCTACTCTTAAGTAATTAATCTGTTGTGAGTTAATACCCATCACTGCGGCTCATCTGTGTTGCGTTATAACTGTTGCAGATGCTAAAACCATTAGTCATTCACTAAAGAAACGTCGTTTCTGAGATCATATGACGCAACATGTTCCATTTCATCAAATCACCTTTAACGGTAGTTAAAACACTGCCTAAGAATGGTCTGAAACACTAATAAGAAACATACACACTAATATAGCACTGAATTTTAACAAAACAAAAACCAGTTTGTCAGTGAGTATCTTGTCAGAACCAACTCTGCATCTTTATTTCTCGCAGTAAGCCGTCAAGCCAGTTTATGGGAATATGGCGGTGATGTCAACACATCAACAATACAAGCTCCTATCCAACAAGTATATCTGGTTTCACCATTAAATGGCCGTAATCTAAGGACCCATCCACAGGTTATGATCTGCTTATTATAGGAGGTCAACATTCTGCAACATAGTGGACAATTCTAAGCAAATGTTGCTCACTGGATTAAAAGAGATTAAAGATGAATACATTTAATTAAAGCAGTCCAATGTAGACACTTCTTCACTCCTCCTTTAGATTTCACTTCAGTTCATTCATTTCATTCCCCTCCTTGGAGGAGTTAGCTCAAAATGGTAGTTAACAATCTCTCATTTTGCTTACGTATACATAATATTGTAAGGTTGTTCAGTCTGGTAGACAGAGAAGGTCACATAATATAATCACATTGAAAAACCTGTAGTTAAAATTGAACATTTTAATCACTCAAATTATACTACCAAGTGAATTCTGTTTTTCTCATCAGACCCAGTGCATAAGCTAAATAAATGTAGTGATATTAACCAACTTTTGTGAATGATTAGGTCACGGACAGGCATGCCAAAATGTGTTAAAGTTTGATTTCTCAGTTGTACTTAACATTTTAGTTCTGCTATTATGTAACAAAATGTAAATTATATTACTAATGCAATAATAAGGCTAATGTTTCTCTGATTAAAGCTAATTAAATTAAAGTCCTAACATTTGTTCCTACCCATGTAATCCTAGGGCTTCAGCTGTGTCTGAAGAGTGGATGCTGAACATCTCTTAATATTGTATGCCGCCGTCTTTAATGACTCTGAGGCAACAAGCAATGGAAGACGCGCTTTGGGGGATGTATGGTGTAAACCAGGTCCTAAACTTTACATTGTCTGGCTGAGGGATTCAGAACCACAGCTATGGCTTGAGCTAAAGAATTCTGTTATGTTCGAGCAGGTCCACAGGGAGCCTGAAACAAACACTGCTGCAGGGCAATGGAGATCCACCTTCTTTATGAGTTTTCTGCAAAGCCTTTTAGGCCATTTGATGCACAAGTCACTGAGACTTATCTAAACATAAGTGCTTTAACATGCTTTTTAATAATGATTTTATAGTTTCGCATAGATGTCTTGGGTTGCAATTAGATCTACAAGAGGTATGCATTAAAGGGCCCGTTGGCAGGGATTCAAATTAAACTAGCATGCTAAGCACGAACGAGGCAGAATGAGGCTGAAGTGCACATGATTTATTTTTCTATTACAATCAGGAAGCTGGCTGAAGAACTTCAGTATATGGTGTTGAAATTGAATTTTTAGATGCATATCACAGGATAAATGACCGCCAGAGTGCTACCACAGCTCAGTGCTTGATTAGTTTCTGTATTGCTAGTACTACATTTCATACAAATAAATTCAATATGAAATAAAATAGAAACATGTACAAACAGCTACATTTATAAGGAGTAGCCAAACTAAAATCAAGTTTGTCAGGCTTAGGCTTAACTCAACTGACGTGGAATTAAGTTCAAGTCACCCTATTGAGGGGTGGTTGAGGGCTTATTTAGGAGTGCAGTTGATGTACCACATTAAAATTGTTGTTGTATATGGAAGCTCATTAAGTCATAACCTTCATTTGTCATAATTACCTCTCGTCAAACAGAGTTTACATGCATTTTCTGAAACAGGGTTTTTTCAGGCTTAATACAAAAAAAAATGTATCACATAAGAAAGACTTCTGTTTTTGTTTTGTTGTGAAGCACTTTCTCTCATAAAAGCACATTCCCAGAAATAAAGCCTTCATTATTAGTTTTGCCCCCATTTTCCTAATGTATATTTTTCTCCCAGAATTAGCTGACCAAAGACATTGCCTGTCTCCAAGACATGGAGTTGTGCTTCCTGGATACACTCTGGGTAGTTTTCTTTCGCGCTCCATATCCCTCAGTATTAACAAACCACAACATGCAGGAACATGACCTTAATTTGGAATCACTTACGAAATGGCAAACCCATAATGAAACAATGCAATTGCTGCTACAGAAATCCCAGTCACCACAAAAGAGATTTTTCCTTGCGATCAGTCCCAATCAAAACTACTAGAAAGCTTTCAGACAAAGCACCCACTGAGTCAGCTTACCATTATCGGAAAAGAGCTAAATGCTCTAATATAGCTAGGCCATCTTGTTTTAATAATTTAATTCCCTAATATGTTTATTTACAATAATGATTTTTCTGTACATCTTTTCTTTTAAATCAATACTTCACTCTAAGCCTATACAGGCCTTAGAACCATTCCCATATCAACCTTTACTGTGGAAATGTTAGCAATCAGACCAGTTACTCGTGGTACAACATATTTGCATTTAGCAGGTGCTTTTGTGCAAAGTAACATACATGTGAGGAAAATGCTGGATACACCAGTGTCTGGAGTAGTTGGGGTTAAGGAACTTATTCAAGAGCCCAACAGTGCTGTGGTTACTCTGCTGGCAAAGGGATTTGAACTCTTGACCTTCTGGACATGGACACAGGCACGTAGCCTACTGATCCGCACACCCACAGCAGCAATAGCAGTTCCTTAGTACTGACATTAAGTGCAATAACAACGTTTACTGCCATAACATTGTGGCCATAAACTGTTTTCAAAGCGTCTTACAAAAAGAGTCTTACAAAAAATGCTTTTTAGGAAAGAGTACATGATTTGGTTTTCTAGAAGAAAAGATAATTTCAAGCAACATCTTTTTGAAATCTGAGTTAGAACTAAACATTTTTTCAGGTTCACTGTATAACAAAAAAAAAACGTTTGTATACCCCAGAAGACAAAAGTGAAAGTACTTATGTGTGTATTACTCATTAGGTTAAAAGATTTAGTTAAATTCAAACTAGCACATCTAACGATAAAACAGTAAATGGATTACTGGGATAACACAAAATGAAATATTACATTGAATGATACAACCAAACCACGCCCGAAATAGTATCGTCGTACGAAATTCGTGTCTGAGCAATCCTGATCACCCTTCTGTCGATTGCACCAGCTGCAGCTTTTAAACCCCTTTTCAACCAGGAAGGCAGTCTCCGCTGTCGGATTGAGTAGTACTGTACACCGGTTAAAGTATTTAGTCTATACCAGTTATTGAATGACAAAAAGAAATGATCGAATACTTCGATTATTTGTTGCAAAATATCACATATTAACATTTGAATAGAACAGTAATATTCTATAATGTATTATTACCTAATATAAGCATCGGCAAAGAGCTTTTAAAGAACTGTCTAAACTTTTTTAACGCGTTTTCCTTTTATTCTTTTACATAGCTTAGAAGTACGCATCTTTTTCATCAAATAGCTGAAAATTAACAAATGACTTTTCAGTTTTCTTCACCCCCTCCCCTTTTATCGATTCCTTAATGGCCGTCGGTTCGCTGCTAACGCCGGAGCGGTGCATACGACCGCGAAGCCGCTCTCCGACGACACACAGCCGCGAGGACAGCCGCCCCCTCCCCGGATCCCCCGGCCATTTCGGAGTCGGGCGGTGCAATGGCTGCTGCCTCGCTGAGGCATCGTTTTCGCTTCCTTATTGCTGCGAGTGACACGAGTCGAGCCTTCATTACATGACAGACCGATCCGTCGTTAAGACCCCCGTTTTAAATTAATTACTAAGGGGGGATTTTTAAAACAATCGGCTTCCAGGCACCCAGCCAAGAACCCAAATGGCTTCACAGCGACTTCAGCCCCTATAGCCCCTTTTCATGGTGCCACTTCAGCGAACGTGGACGATTTTTTCCACCTTTCGATTTTAAATACCAAAACGATTTGGTTTTGAGTTTTTTCAACCCAATAATGCTCCCATTTTAAAATCTACACAACGCCTTTTTAACAGTATAAGAGAGAACGTGACAAAGAAGGAAAGATCAATAGCAGCGATTATTAAAAAGACTGCGAATACTTACCTACTTCCGTAGCTCTATTGCCATCGACAACTTCTCAAGAGCGCTCAGAAAAAATATCCCAGACTCGTGCGCCGATGAGCCTGATTGAACGTTAAAATGCGTCTTTATTAATACCTGTCGACTTTTTCCCCCATAGAAACGCTTTAAATCGTACAGAAGGAGCAATAGTCCGCGGATGACATACTACGTGCCCCGGTCCGCGAGGTTTTCCTGTCAAGCGCCGTCTCGATTCCCGAAAACAGGGCTCAGCTCAGTCCGACCACAACGTTGATTGGATGCTGAGCCTGTCACTCAAAAACTTAACCATTGCGTGACCACATTGGCGTTGGTACTCCTTCGATTCTCGAAATAAGCGGCCGATCGACTCACACCAAATGGACTCCTCCGCGCATCTGTGTTGTGGGCTATTTGGATGCAAGATGAAGTGTGCGATTAATCGTTCTTTCGAGTACAATATTTTTGTTAGGTTTGCTATTGTTTTTTACCGTATATCTCAAAGTTACAAATTATTTCTGTATGTGCTTGGTCAACGCAACGAAAAACGTGTTTATTAATTATAGTAGTAGTATAGTCTTAGAGAAAACAAGCGGCACATTCTGAAAGCACTCTAGTTTTCTGTACATGCAGTAAAAGATTGTCGGTGTTTTCCTAGTCAGCGCAGAAAAGGGAGTTTGGGAATTTATTTCTGAGTCCGTTACGCCAGCTTTTTGCCGTGCTCTCTTACAAGAAAGCGGAATCCAACACATGATTAAGAGTTAAGGAATTTCCCCTTTGCATTTCCTGGGTTAGGTGCTCATTAAATTAGCGCCAGAAGTTATGCTATAAATATGGTTTTGTTTTTCGTTTACCGGTAAAAGTAGTTTTACACGGCCCCGTGGTTTATAATTTCCATGACATCTTATATTTAACAACTCCTCATTGGCATAACATTAACATCCATCTGAGCATTTCCTATTCCTCTTATCCATCTTGCTGCGCAAGTGCGACGGGTTTGTGAGACGCTGGCGAGCCGGGTACATTTGGGCCCGGGCACATGTTTTACATTGGGGGAGGGACTTCCCGTTATTTCCATATGAGTATCATCGGTACGTCACTGCCAGAAAACATGGTTTGAATTTCCCATGAAAATTACAATGCGTCGTGTGGGGAACGCTAACAAGAAACAGAAGCAAATATAACTTACTCTCGCCGCAATATAGCCTGTATCTGAACTTAACCTTCATTGTTGTCATACTAAAGAACAGGTACAAACAAGCATTTAATATGTATAATTTCTTCTTGAAAAATAATTTTCTACAATTATAACAACTTAGACACGTGTGCATTTACACACACGTGTGTCCTACTTGTTAATGCCGTCTTTGAATTTTCAATCAATTGGGAAAGGAACAGTTCATTCGCTGCAAAAAAAAAAAAAAAAACCTGAACAAGACTTGAGAAGTTACACATTAATAGAAAATGAATTTGATACAAAATACTTGCAACTAATATTTGCAGTGCCTGTAATGTTTTCCATCTAAATAGATGTATCTTGAATGAGTGTTACAGCATTTTCTGATATTTTATTACACGTATATTTTTTTCATTTCGTGTATTCAGTTAATTCCGTTTCATATTGTTCATAATGTTTCTGACTATATTTTGCAATTTAAGGAAATTGTGTAAAAGGATCTTACAATCACACAAATTTAACAAACTTTATGTTGACATTTTAAAGTTTTATTTATCACATACACAATTAAACTTAAACTCTTTATTGCCATATATATAAGGGACAGAAGTATGCAGACATAGTATTAGTTATTAACAATAAACATTAACAAAAATTATAAATGTCCATAGTGTGTGACTGACAGTTGAGCTTCCCTTCATTTTTAAATGCATAAAATTTAGAGTGCTTCAAAAACTTTCTTAAATAATATACGTGTTCTTATCAATAAACTTTACTGTATACGTTTATACAATCTACTGACACACCATTAATCTATAATTACTGCTTCAGTGTTGCCATTCATCCACAAAGCAACTTACCAAAATGTACACAGAAGGTAGACGGTGTTGCTAATGATTTGAGATTGAATGTCATGGTAGTGATTTAATAAGTTGCTGCCATTTGGTTCCCTAACAAGGACAAATATATTAATCAAGATTTAATCTGTAGTGATACAGAAGTCACATTCAGGATCATTTGTAGAATTGAATTCATTTGAAAATGAAACCCGAAAGGTCTTTTATGTTCCAGCTGGTGTAAAGGAACTCCCATCAGCCAACAAAATTTTATTTACATTTTTTTCTTGTTCAGTCTCCTCAAAAATAATTCATCCCAGTAGTCAGGAATTAAAAATACATCCATTTTCTATTTTAAAGAGGGTGTGCATACATACTAAACTTCACAGAGTGACAAAATAATAAAATAAATCCTGTTGTGCTGATTCTGCGCACGTTATCCAACAAAATCTGCAAAACAAAATAATTCTTAAATATTAATGTGCAGCCTTGTGTAGTGGCTGATTGTTTTCATTAAACTTGCCCCTTCCTTATTTTCAGAAAGTTAAGGTGGAAGTGACCTTATATGGTGTCTTTGGAGTCAATCAGTTTCTGCAAAAGTGATAATTCCCTTTTGGCAGTTTTAATAGAAAATGTTTTCACGACTTTGGAGGCGAATTATACTTTGTATGTGACAAGAGCACATGGATGGCTAAAAAATACACACATTACTTAACACATACAAAACTAACAAGAAAAAAGTATTTTCTGGAATGATGCTTTGAGGACAAGATGGCCGCCATCCTTCAGTTATCACAGTACTGTACCTTTACTATGGACAGCATCAGCACTGTGATAACTGAACCAGGGCGGCCTGTCATATCAAGTCTCTGCTTGAATCCTCCCTGGCTGATGAATGAGAGGCACTTGTTTCAGCAGTCTTCACAAATGAAGTCAGAGAAGTCAGAGTCAATTTGCAGGGTGACATTATTGCAATACCAGCGAGCTTGTAATGCATTCAGTAATAGTTAAAAACACAACAAAATTGATGTGAGGCGCATTCAGTAATGTCATCAAATTAAAATTACATTGATAGGCAAAGGCATGTGTATACAATTGGAGGGATGACAGTCCATTGTAGTGAAAAGGACTGAACTAAAACTTAAACAATATGTAGTTTCAGCTAGTGGGTGACTTCTAAGCTATAGAGCATTAGAAATTGCATTGCAAGAATTAGCAGACTTGAAATAGAAAATCATGATGATGGGCATCTTACAAGATAAGACATGTTCATAAGTCTACAAGGAATACAAAATTCATGAATTTATTTGAATCTAGTGTTACGTCCGCGTGAATAAGCCTTTTTAGAGAATTACTGGATAAAAATTAACTTATGAAGCAATCTGTTTCCTATGGGCAACCACACAGAACGACGTTTTGGGTGGGAACTGTTTCAGTGTCAGTCTACAATAATAAAAATATGATGATGGGTTAAAAACATCGTGTGCACGTTTGTTTGTTCAAAGATCTCTGGCGAGCACACGAATCGGTAATTTTCATTATAACCATACACTGTGATTATTTTTAATTTGTACGTAATGCATTGATAGCGAAGGTTTTAATTTTCAGGTTTTCTCTAGACACTTCCAGACACTTCCATCAAGAACACACCAAAAACCGACGGTACTCAAAATGTTTGTTATTCATGCCGGTGGCATATATGCTACTGAAATGCAAAATAACGTATTAATGAGACTGGGAGTAGTGGCAATTATTTACGACAATGGCGTTATATTATGCGAAAACAATTATTTATGCATGCAAAGAGAGGTTTACGTCAGACTTGTTATGATTATATTCTGCTGGCCCCGCCCTCATTGCGAAGTTCTTCCGCAGCGAGCCAGTCGCATTGCATACAAAAGAGACTCCTCCCCTTGCGACCACGCCCCCCTGGTTACTCCTTCGTGTAAACAACTCGATTAGCTGCGTGTGACATTTCACGGGACGAGGGCAAAAATGCCTTATTTTAAAGCATAGATCTGCGAAATATATTTTTTTATACGCATTTGTTGTTTACGTGCACTGTAAATACAGACTGCTTCTCCTTAAACTGGGGTCTTAGCCAAAATTTTTCTATACTTAAAATGCCTGAACCTAAAAAGCACGCACACGAAAACAGACGAACGCTGGAAGACAACTTGACTATACTGCAGAACAAAACAAAATATGTACAGTCGACATATATTGAATGTTATAATATTATTACGATTGAAAGCAGTTTTGACTTTTAATGTACGCATTTAATGCATAGACTCGTCTAAAAACTCATGATTACGTACAGTACACCATACTGTGCTATACATGAATAATTGTTGCTTTCCAATATGCATGTAAAAGGCAAGCCTATGCTGAAATCAATAAAACTGCAAGTCGTCTTCTTTCATGCAGTCAACAGCTAACGCCCAACACCGTACACACCCCTTCACTGCAAAAACTGTAAACAAACCTCAAAGCCAGCGCAAATACCACTATTTACCAAAGCACTACATAGTACTTGTCAGAGGTTTCATCTAACAGATCTAACAACACCTTACCCGCAATTTTCTGTTTCTTGTCCGTGTTTACGTGAATATTTTAATGACGCAGCAAAACAACACTGAACAACGTGATTGTCGCCATTTTTTGTTATTGAAATATCTCGGTAAGCCATGTGACAAAACAAAAAAGAAGCTTCCGGGTCCTGCAACAGAAGTCCTCCTTTTCGTGTCTTCTGCACTTGTTTTGCACAGTTTGGAGTTGGAATTTATGAGGACCCAGCTCACATACCTGCTGTCACTTCAGCGTTACAGAGAGCACTTTGCACCCGATCATTCAGACACACTGGTGTGCAGCGGGTGAGCCTGCGTAGCTTTCAGTTTGAAGACAGTAAACTGTCATTGGTTAAATCTGCCAAAATTCAAAAAAAAATAAATAAATAAAAAAAAATTCAGCGCTTCCCTCCTTGCGCGACTGCTTCAGGCTGTGGTATGATCTGTTAGACAGGTTAAGCTGCTTTCTATATAGTGAAAAAATAGTGCTAACATTGCACTTATTACCGAAGCTGAACACCAACTGCAAATTACAAGTCACACACTTTCACTGAAACAGATTAAAACAGACCATCCCTTGATACAATCAGCATTCCATAAGCCATTTTAACCGCCTCCACTAGTGCAGTTTTAAGACTACCTTTTAAATTAATTTCAGCCTTCTTGTCTGGTCTAGTTATTTGAGTCGGAAAAACAGCTGTGTTGGACTGTGCTGGTAATTGCCCCTCAATATGTATAACACATCCCTTCATATTCATATTATGGCATGAATGTTTAAATTACATGTAATTGTAAACATTGTAAACTCTGTGTCCCTACTAATGCTATATACACACACAATTTCAATTACATGCTTGAAGGTCTTATTCTTGGGGTTTTGACCATCAAATCACACTATGGTGATGTTTAACCAGGCTGCAGAAGCACCTGGAAAGGGGTAAGATACAGAGACTGGTGCAGGTCTGCAATATGACTCATTATGTTATACATTTTTGAGCATGTTTACAACACTGACTAGTATTCAAGCGTGCTTATTTTTTCCTAGTATCAGTTTGAATAAGTTATCCAGAGTATAGGCCTACATTTGTTATTGTAACAGGTCAGTGTAAATGTTGTCTGTCATCTTCAGACTTGTTTGACGTTTGTTTATGGCATCAGAGTGGTTTTCTGTTTACTTTGCAGTGCTCTGATGGAAAGTGACACATACCTGTTAAAAAAAAATAAGAACCAACATCTTGCCTTGTCACATTGGGTTGGTGTTCATTTCCATAGTACTTCAGTTTAATAGAAGTATGGATTTGATGGGTAAACCACTGCTTAATGGCAATTTTTTAGCCTTTCTTTATGCATTCAGAGTTTGCTTCTTATTTCTACCTGATATCTGCTAGCAACGTAAATAAGGTTTTATCTCTAACTTTAACACCAACGCAAACATCTCTGTCAAGATGCAGAAAGACAGGGAGTTTCAGATGGACTCATACAGCCACTTTATTTATTATTTCTATTTTTTTATCTTAAGAAAGGCCCACACCTTTTTGTACAATCAGAAAAAAAGTTATTACGTTATAATGAAGCCACAAAGTGTCATATCCTATAGGTACATATACTTGCTCACAAATGAAGAGACAAACACCTGGAAGACTGAAAGAAATTTAGTTCACCCATGACGTGTGATCTTTGCCTCTTTCGGGGTTAGGCTTGGAAAAATGAGTTCCTCTTGTATTTCTAATATAATTTTTTAGTTATTTATTATCTCTTTTATTATCTAGTTACTAAAAATATTTTTTTAGTGTGGAATGATAGATGGAACCGCGCCGCCTTGTCTATTCCTTTATCTATATTTAATTTAAAATCCTATGTATTTTTGCTTGCGGTCTCCGTGTCTTTGTATACTGCCGCTGGGTAGGCCAATCATTGCACCAATAATCGTGGATGTACACCTCAAACGCCTAAGCTCATTCGCTCCGCTAACGTGCCATATGAATATTGCCGGAATCAAAAATCCAGTCCGTGTTTTTCACCATATATAGTGAGTTAAAATCAAATCCGTTTTTGAATCACTGTGCTATTATATATTATACATATTATTATTATTATGAGGACACATCCGTTATACTATAATATGGAAGAGTGCGTAAGAAGCGGACACGCTCGCTGACCTTTGACTTGCCGTGAATGACAAAGCAAAGGTCAGCAGCCTTGACATCAGCTGCTGTCCCTGCAATTCTGCAGCTGAAGACACGGCGCGCAGGACGACAATGAAAGAAAGCTTTCAAATAGGTATGACAATTTAAAAATAACTTATATCTCTATTATAAAACTGCAGAATGTCAGTGCTGGTTTATGGTTCTGCATTGGACGATTTATCACCAAATGCGTCTCGCTATTATTTGCCATGTCTAATTTAAATGTACTGGGACAACAGTCAGTGAAGCGTATATAGGGGATGCATTCGATAGGTTTTGAAATCGATGCGAACTGTAGGATACAATATTGACAAAAATGTTTATTTTTATTCAGTGTCAGATTCAATGAAAACAAAACGATTCGTGGAAATAATTCCGCTGTAGCATTTTTTCCCCCCAAAAGTGATGTTATAAACTGTATTACTGGATGCATCGTTTTATTTTATTTGCCTGTTCTGTGTAAAACACGTCGTGGTTTTTATCTGATGCTCTGGCGCTTACGTATCCTGTGCGTATCATATAGTCTTTGCAGCGATGCTCCATTTTACTCCGGAACATACAAGGTGAAAGCTAGATGAAGTGTCCGCGTAATGTTTTGGCAAGGAAAATCTTTCGAGATCTATATAAATATTAACCATACGATCTGCACCTTTTATGGAGATCCTGAAGATCTGAAGCTAAAATACATTTTAGCGGTTCATATATGTGATCATATGTGAAATGGCGACGGTACCCTTTTAAATTTTTACCATTCTCTTCAGCTTTATGAAAGACGCAGGGGATGTTTCAGTATATCGTGCTATATTTACACTATATGGTTTAACAGGAAAGAAGTTCGATTCTTGCGTTTATCGCATGAGCTCGCTGGCCGCGACTCCGGTAGGGAAACTCGGGTGAACCTTTAAACATTTATGTGCGCACGCACCCAAGGTGTGACCATTCATTGCGTCTTTCTAAGAAACAGCCTTAACGCTTTTCGGTTTAGTTGGACTGGATTATAATCTGTAGTTCTAGCAGTCCATATCTGTCCTCGGGGCGCAGATAATGCGACATAATGATCAGAAAATTTAATAATGCATCCCTTTGGGGTCCCGACAGTCCAGCACCTGTCGGGCTGAGAACACGACCGCGCCATTCATATTTAAGCATACTGCTTTGTTTGTTCATAGAGCACAAGACTCCCAAATAGGCTTTAATTTGACTTCGACAAACCAACAGGACTAGAGTATATATTGATGGATTTACTCTGACATGACGTACTTTTAAACCAACATGCCTGTTTTCTGACATTAGATAATGAGTAATTCATTATTCATTAGATTAACTTTATTGATCCCAGAATGGAAATGCTTGAATTTGAATTTCTTGAGTAGTTCAACTATGAACTAGACGAGTATATTCCTGCACTGGTTCATAGCTTGTTTTAAAATGTAGTATTTTTCAAATGTAGTCCTTCTACTGATTTAAAAAATAATCATAAGTACATAAGACAATTGTATGTTATTTGTATTTTTCTATAAAGGTGTAGGGTTCTATGTGGTGATTAATCACACTGCGGCAATATTTTACTAATAAATATGAAGGCAGTATTACACAAGACTTGTTGCCGGTGTTGATGCACCGTGACATAATTGTGGAGTATTTGTCTGCAAAGTACTCTGGTCAGTCATTTCTGGCTAATAATATTTATGCTAGTGCTTGTACTGTTAATAATAATGGCAACAATAGCATGAGATATAGCCCATTTATTTTCTAACCCCTTATTCCGCTCGGGCTCCTGGGGGGTCCTCAGGTAGCATAGGTCAGAAGATGAGGGGTGCACCCTGGAATGGGACACCAGGCCATACATACTCCTATGGGCAATTTAGAGATGCTAGTTATCCTAGCCGCATGTCTTTGGAACATGAGAGGAAATTGGAGTATCCAAGGCCTCATGTTTAATTGAAAATAGCAAGTGCTAAGCAATGTGGTTTAATCCTAAGGGAAAAAAAAAAGCAGCGTAAATGTTTTCTTGGTTATACCTTCAGCTTTATATTTTGTGTCACCTTGTAATTATTGCTAATCTTCTGAACCACTATGAAGCCACTGTGGCTGGAGCAGTGCAAAGGCCGCTCTAAAATTACCTGTGGTTTCTGAGATGGTGGGTTGTTCCTTAGTCCCAGTAGTTTACTAGTCGAAACTTACCGTAAGATCATTCCTGTGATTCTTCATTTGTTCCACATTGCACTATAAGAGATGGACTTTGCAGTCAATAAACCTCCATTTTTTCCATTAAACTGTTTTAAATCATTAACTGCTTGCTGCTGTTTAACTGAAATTGCAGGATGGATTCGTTTGCAATGTTCGATGTTGGGAGGAACAGTTGGATTGAAAAGTTTGTGTCTAGGGTAAAAAAGTGAAAATCAACCTCAAGTTAAAACACAAGTATTTCTTCAGTAATATATAAACACATTTATGTGGATCTGTTTGTCATATTCATATATGCCACATCGTTTTCTGTGTGCGTGGAAAATCACACGGATTATGTTTCTCATTGATTTATATGATGTGGACACAATTTGTATGGTTGTATTAAAGCGGTAATTCAATGAAGGGAAAGTTATGCCGTATTGCAGAAACCAGTGGCTGTACAGATGTTACAACAGGTGCAGTTTCCGAGAAAGGGGGGAAAAAAGCATTAAATTAGAAGATCTGTGGTCTAACAGTAACAGTATGTCATACAAAATATAATCATAGAAGATATTCTAAATATACCATTTCCACTTTATTTGGAAATGTACTTGTCATTTTTATTGCAGTTACTATATTCATGCTGTTAATATGAATTTTATGGAGTTTAAAAGACAACCTTTGTTATATCATTAGTAGCACATTTGGGCAACTTTGTGTATGTCATTCTTCACAGCGGGTCGAGTATATCTGTGACTTCAACGGTGTGAGTTCATCAGTGGTCAGCTTTTGGAGTTCGACCCAATTGCCATAGCACCATGGACAGCTCAGGTAAGCCCTTTGATTCCATAGGCAACTATTTTATGTTGTAGACCTACATATGTTACTCCTTCCTATATCATGGACATCGACAGAAACTAATTCATAGTCAAAACACACATTTAAGCTCAGATCATTACTTCCATTGCAAAAGTGTCATGGAGGGTGTAATGGAAAATGTAGCATGTTGACTGCTAAGTAGATATTTTTCACAGTATTTAAAAGATGAGTTGATTTAGCAACTGGGGGAAACATGAATATACGCCTATACTCACTCATCGCAGAAAATCGATAAAGTGATTGGCTAAATGGGGAGGGAATTGGGCCGGTTCTCCTACACACAGCCTCACGCTAAGGCTAATTTCGGGTCACCAATGCATCCGATTGCATAATTTTGGGGAGGGGGGGGACTGGAGGGGCAGGGTTTCGAGCCAGAGCTGTGGGGGCGCAGAACAGCGGTGGGGATGCTACCCACTGAGCTGTTGGGCAACCCTTCAACAACTTGCACAGCCCAAAGATTTTTGCCAGAACAGAGACTCTGATTCTTAGCATGAACAGGGCAGGAAGGCAAGAAATAGATATTGTCTTGTATTTTGTATGCTTTAAGTATGGTGACGGCACTGCCAGACCATCTCGGCAGTCGTAGAAATAGATTAAATTGCATATCATGTTATTCAAGAAAGATGATCAGAGCGCATCACTTTATGGCCAAGATTCAAAATAACTAGGCCATGAGCTCTTCCCAGAATCCCTGTTAATGTGATGCATGTCAAACAGCAAGTTAGGAATATAGATTCATAACTTAAAGGACTTGAAATAAAATGTACCCTTAAAAATGCGATTTCTCTCCTTGCTTGTGTGAGACACAAAGATAATTGTTCTTGTACAGACAAGTATTCTATTGAGACATTACTGTAACAGTGATGGGTTTCATATTATTTGTCAAGCCAAATCATGTTTTTAATTGCACTGACTAATATAATATTACATAATTCCCACAGAGAATTATCACGCCATAGGAATGGCTTCGCTCATTTGCTTGTACTGTTTGGTTACAGAAACCAATATGCGTTTCTTATAAACCGTGACTCAGTTTTAATGATTATTGAGCTATTTCACTGGAATCCAGCGCTAGTGTCGCTTGTAAAGTTGTATTTATTGCTCCTAGGATGTTTTCCAGTTGTCATATTCTTCCTGGAATGCAGGATGACTGTCTGAATGTCAAAACAGGGGCATGAGTGGTTACATGTGTACTCAGTGGAAGCTTGCAGTCATGGGCTTTTTCTGTCTTACATTTCAGGATATTTTCAAGATGATTTTCATGTCATTCCAAACCTATATAGATAAATACTTATTGGAAAAAGACTGTGACATTTAAAAGTTAAAATTTTCAGGGGAAATACTGAAGATGAGTTGCATCATTTTTACCCCCCCTGTTTCATTTGCACCTTCTGGTGGAATTAAATGTGCTGATGTTTAATGAATGGCGCGGCACAATGATAAATATCAGAATAAAATATCAGAGGCAGGACTACATTTCCCATCAGGCCCTTCTTCCAGCTTTAAAATCCTGTACTTTTTTTGCATGTATTAATGTGGACATTTTTAAGCATATTCTCAAGCAATGCTTAGATTGTTGACTAGACTAAAAGAAGCTGTAGCTTGATGGGATTATTCGGTGGTGTGGATTAAATGTCTGCTGCTGCATTGCAGTTGAGGTAACTGCTGATTACATGATGCAATAACTTGTTTGAAGGATGGGTTTTCCATGGGATTGTTGTTGGTGGTCAACCTCACAGATGCAGGCGGGCTGCTGGACATGGTCAAGGGTGGGGCCGGCAAGCTGTTCAGCAGCTTTAAGGACAACCTCAAGGACACCCTGAAGGACACTTCAACAAAAGTTATGCACCAAGTTGCAACGTAAGTCTTCATTGATGTCTTCTCCATTTTGTTTCTTTTTTTTTCTCCAAGGCTCCTGGAATGATCCTGGGGCATCTTAACATGGATTATGGTCTTGAAAAGGGTCTGGTCCTCCCTGTACACAGAGGGCGCTACATACACAGGGCGTAGCTGAAGTTATAATGGATCCTTACCCAGTGATCACATGCTGCCTACATGCATGATCTGAACTCCAAGTCATTTTTTTCCCCAACTTAAGTTTTAGGTTAATGTTTGAATTTCTGTAGATATTTTTCTTAAAACAGGATTTCATTGTGGTCAAGAATAATTATTATTTTAGTATTTGTTTGTTTATTGTGGGAACTGAATAGAACATAACAGGGCAAATTGATTCCAATAATTTGTATTGTCCTGCTAATCCTGGCCTTAAGCATCAAAAGGTTTGATGTGGCGATTGTGGTAGTCTAATTATAAAATATTTGGAGAAAAATTTCCCAAGAACTGGTGCATGGTATTTTTCAAAGGGGAAACACATTCTGGTGATTAGGAGGGAGGGCAGAGCAGAGCTGGGCAGAGCAGAGCTGGGCAGAGCAGAGCTGGGCAGGGCAGAGCTGGGCAGGGCAGAGCTGGGCAGGGCAGAGCATTCTCTCGGCAGCAAGCTGAGCTCCTTCTGCTCTGGCCTCCCTGGGGCAGAATCCCCAACAATCCCACAGATTAAAACCAAAAGTCACAACCAAGGAAACTCAGGGCATGTTCACCTAACTGGAACATTTTGTTAAAATTCCCCTATCAGCACTCCACAATGCAAAGAAGGGGCTGTATATACATAGATGAGGAAGTGTGACGCTGGTCGTGGGAAGTGCCACCAATGTTGCCGTCAGTAATTAATTTAATTTAAAAAGCTGTATGTAGCACCACAGAATATCAGGTGGCAATCTGATAATCAGCCTCGCCACCTTTTTCAAATGTACCTTTGTTCAGTAATCACAGGCCTTGACTGGCCACCTGGCATACTGGGGCATTCTCCCCATGCCTGGGAAGTGGGTTTTTGGGCCAGCAAGAAGTTATTGTGGGACTTCCCTTGCTGCCCCCCCCCTAAGCAAAATTTAATGTCGGGACCCCCCCTCATCCCCCATCAGAAACATTTGTCAGGTGTATGTATGTGTGATTCAGGTTCATTTTCTAATCCCAAGCCCCAGTCCAGCCCCTGCAGTTTTGTGAAAGGCATTCCTTTGATGTGGCAATACTGCATAATGCTCAACGGTGTTATTCTTTCTGGCTGAAAATTTATATTGGGAATCTGAGTAATGCAAGAAATAAATATTAACAGCATGTGAGTCACTGGAATCTCTGAATAGTATTCTTTGTGAATATGTTTGGGCAAAGACCAATGTGAGGGTTAGGTCCACCCCATATGAGTACGCCCGTCCTACACGTATCCTTTTGGCTTACTTCCAAAACAGGAAGAGCAGGAGAAAAGAGTGTGTGATAAAGACCTGGTCCAGTTCAGAGAGCACAAAGGTTCCATACAGTCTTCACCTACCAATAGATTACCCTCAATGAAATTTCCAATCTCAGGCTTTAGCACTTGAAAGAAAACCAGATACGATCAGATACTGTCCATGTAATCAATGAGTTTTTCCACATTTTTGAATGATTTGTGAGTTTGTTACGTTCTGATTTCATTTGTGGTATTGTCGAATACTTGAATTCTTCCAGATACAACTAGACCAAATACTTCCCTGTACGGGTTCAGAAAAACAGCAGAAAATGCCTGCGGACTTGTCTGGACCTGCATGTCAGCGTGCGTGACAGACTTGCTTAAAATCTAGTCTCTGATGAAACTGCAAGCTTTTAGCTGTCATGTACTGTAATTCCACAGCAGTCCATCCCAGCGAAAATGTACTTGTAACGTGTTCATTTGTTCAAATAGTCTGTTTCTATTTCAGTTATGCAAAAGGAGAACTGGACATTTCCTATATCACCTCACGTATTATAGGTGAGTGTGGCCTGACTTTTCTGCAACAGAGCGGCTGCTCTTCACTATAGAAGTCCGAAGTGTAAACATCAGCACAGAGATGCTCTTTGTGTAACTGCTCTAAAGCACTGGTATACTGATCTGTGATCATGTAGTTCCTGGGATTAGGCCGCTCGACTACGAACGGACATCCATCTGTCCGTCCATCCATCCGATTTCTGTAACAGCTCGTCATATTCAGGCAAAAGGACTTCCATAAAGCCTACTATTTAAAAAATTTGAGTTAAATACGACGATTCATAATAACGAACGCAGCTTCAGCAGTTTGTCGGCTTGAGGTTTAGTACAATACTACTACTATAATAATAATCTTTGATGTCATTACTGTTATGTACTGTTGTTTTTCCAACCTACCTAGAAATTCGACTTAGACTTTAAGACTCATTCATAACCTGGGGACTGCCTGTAACCCTTTTAATCTTATTATGAGTGTCTTTGCTGTTTGTAGCCTCTTTTTATTGTCGTTTCCCTGGCAGTGATGTCATATCCTGCTGAGGCCATGGAGGTTGGTTACAGGAACCATATCGAGGATGTACGTTCGTTCCTCGACTCTAGGCATGCGGACCAGTACACAGTCTTCAACCTGTCTCCGAGAAGTTACCGAGGGGCCAGGTTTTCAAACCGGGTGAGGACAACTCGCAGTCTGAATCGCTGTTAGAGGTCTAGATGTGGTATGTGCGTGCGTGTTTTGCAAAGGTGTCTCTGTGGTTTCTTCAGGATGTTCTGACTGTGATTACCATTTCCTAAAACATTGATGAGCTTCGCTTTTGTTGAATTCTACTAATTTTGTGACGGGTTTTATGAACTGATGCAATTTTCAAAAGAACAGTCTTATCAATGCATGTTTGTAGCTTTCTAAATGTGAAGTGGAGTCTCTAAGATTTATTTATTTCACTCATTAGGAGTCCTCAGCATATCTCTATCCCTGAGTAACTCCAACAAGGGAATTATAGATTTTATTACAACTAACATATACGCCTTTCAGGCTGAGGAAGAAGGTCTCTTGAAAAATATTGAAATTTGGTAATTTTATATTTGACCCTGGTTATCTCAAAACAAATTAATTATAATATGTTTCACAGTTTGAGCCATTCTTTATCTCAGTAACTGGGGTTCAGTGTATAATTGAATGTGGGGGGGCTGAGCCTCTAAATGGTGTCAGACACGATACCCCACATCAGACAAGTAGATACCTTTCCATGAAGTCGTGCTTCAGGTGGGTTTTTTTTAACCCCATTGGTAGTATGTTCTTCCAATGTTCTGATGTTAGATCCATAACTGTTTCACAAAAACACCTTGAGGGTTTGGGTTTAATTTCAACCTCTTTCTGCCTCAGGCCAATATCATAAATCCCCACCATTTATCCCACTCAAAGGTTTGTGACTCAGTGTGTTAGGACTGTGCTTGTGACCAGAAGGTTGCTTGGTCAAATCCTAAGACTGGCAGAGTAAGTTCACTGCTGGGCTCTTGGCAGAGCCCTTAATCCCAATGGCTCCAGGGATGGTCTGATCCTGCTTTCTCAGTTGTATGTCCCATCAGATAAAAGCATCTGTTTCAATATAAAAGTGCCTTAAAGGCAAAGTATCCCCATGAAATATGACTGTTTTTTTCTGAATTTCATTTGTTTGTTTGTTTCGTTTGTTAAATAGCCCGATTTGTAAAGAAGTACAGTTTGTTTGATCTTTTAGTCCAGGGGTAGCCAATCTAATCCACAAAGGGCTGGTGTGTTTGTGGGTTTTCGCTGCAGCTCCCTAATTAGATCACTAATTAGGGGACTGATTGGCTGAAGAGTCCTCACACCTGGGTTTGAACAGCTGACCTACAGGTTACCCCGAAAAGCTGCACACACACCGGCCCTTTAAGGATAAGACAGACCACCCCCGCTTTAGTCCTTATAAGGACTCTATAGGATAGTATTTGTTTATGGTTCCTCCAGTAATATCATAAGGGTTTTTGTCCTTGAAAAACTTTCTCAAGTCCTTAACTTCCCTTGGACTCTTTGTGGGAGGGGTGAAGTGCTGTGAGGCGGCTTTAGCGTTATGAAATTCTGCCGTTTATGATGCATTATTTTCCACTGCTGTCTCACCCTGAGTAGTGGAACGGGTAGGTCGTCTTTCGTCGTCAGTGGACAAAGGAGTTTCTTTCAGCAATCAAAGATATAAAACTTGTTCTCTTGGGGAAGCTCATCCCTTTTTATGATGCACAGTTTATTTTTGGCCGATGAAGTCATTAATGGCAGCCAAGATGATGCTTTTCTGAAACATAATTGATATTAGTCAACAGGTTGACTAATAGCCTGACGTCGGTCCCGTTTTGCTTCACCGCCCTGGATCCAACAAAAGACGATCTCTTAAGGAAAGTCATAAAAAAGATTATTGGCTTCTGAAAGATCCCATAGTACGAGGTCTCCTTTCATATCAGCCTTTCAGAATGACAGAACTGACTGGCTATTTCCTCTTCAGGGATGTTTTTGTGAACAGCTGTTTAATTTTAAATAGCCAGGACCACTGTCTTCCTGCTGAAATCAATTTGCTTTTCTCCGTTCTTTATAATCCTGAGTTTTTATTAAACGCATTTGGGAAACGGTGACACTCGTGTGGGTTTCGTTGCATCATTCTCTTGTGCTATTTTAAAATGGCTGCTTTCACGCATGACTGCCGGCGTGGATTGTATCACCCCGAAGTGTTTTTTCAGTGCGCTACTCCCATCTCCCTCCCATTCCTCAGGTGTCTGAGTGCAACTGGCCGGCCAGACACGCCCCGAGTCTCCACAACCTCTTTGCCGTCTGCAAGAACATGCACCACTGGCTGCGCCAGAACCCCAAGAACGTCTGTGTCATCACCTGCACGGTAACCCACCCGAGTTGTCATTGGTGTCGTCAAAGATGTCATGTGCAGAGTCCTTTTCTCCGTGGCGAGGTGTGCACCGGGTGTGTGTACCATCCTCTGTCACATTTACTGTAACTTTCCAGTCTATGGTTGGAAGCTGGGTAAGATCTGCTTTTCTTTCTAGGCTGCAGTTATATATCAACACCTCATGACTATTTCCTGTTTTTTAAAAAAATTCCGAGACTGGTTTTGTGTTATTGCCTCATAGCTCTTACCAAGTGACTGTTGCCCATTTCTCAGGAAGGAAGAGCGCCCTCTAGCGTTCTGGTCTGTGCCATGTTCTGCTTCTGTCATCTCTTCAACAACCCAATACCTGCAATGCAGCTGTTTGGTGCCAAGAAGCCTGGAGCTGGCCTGTGGCCCTCACACAAACGGTAGCTGCAGATATGTTAACCTGTCAGCTATACAGGGCTACGCATAGCTAGATCTTCTAAAAAAAAAATGATGGTCTTATAGCTTTCTGGAAATTTCTCTAAAAAGAAAAATAAAATTCCTGTTATTTGTGGCATTTAGCATGACATTTTGATAGGATATTGAAACAATTAAGAAGGAGCAGGATGATCTTCGCAATGGTAGTAATGGTCCTAGGATTTCTAAAGCACTTGGAGCTGTACCTCAGGTCTTGGCCCCCTGGCTCTGCAGGTACGTCGGCTACATGTGCAGCATGGTGTCGGAGAAGCCGAAGCTGCCGCACTGCAAGCCCTTGGTCATCAAAGCCGTCACCATGGCACCCGTGCCCTGCTTCAACAAGCAGCGTACAGGCTGCCGTCCCTTCTGCGACGTCCTCGTCGGCGACACCAAGATCTTCTCCACCGCGCAAGACTATGAGAGGATGAGGTGTGCGGCGCCCTGTACCCTGGCAAACTACAAATCCCTGCGGTCTGTTACAGGGAGTCTAAAATGAGAGAAACCGTTTTAGGTAGTCATATCCTGCATGCCATTGTCGTTCTTAGCAGCCTTCCCGTGGTTGTGGTGTTCTGGGCCGTAACGGCATGTCACCAGCTAATGGTAAAACAATGACATCACCCCCCATTTACATGCTGGTGGCTTGCAGGGACGCTAACCTGTTGGCTTGCTAGCGCGCCACAGAGTTTCTATCTTTGGTCCGTTGGCTGGTGTGAGATTTTCAATTCGAGACAAGTCTGCGCACACATTTACATGTGTGTTGCAGTTTTATTACCCTAGTAAATCGTCTTTAGCGTTTGCAAACTAGCCCAACGATTCTGATGTGGCTAATTATAGGTTTATAATGGAATTCTATAGATTTGCGTGACAGTGTCATGTCAGATGCGTGAGAGTTGGCAACTGTGGTACTAAGTAGCAGCCTTGCTGCGGATGTGACGGCTTTTTATCTTTTGTTGTCTCTTCCACCAGAGAGAACCGGGTGCAGGAGGGGAAAGTGATCTTCCCCCTGGGTGTGAATGTCCATGGAGATGTGGTAGTCTCCGTGTTTCATATGAGGTCTACCATAGGAGACAGGCTCCAGGGCACGGTAACCCTAAATCTTAAAATCTGTCAGCACAGTCTGTTACTATGATTTTTTATGTTTTAATATTGCAGATTATATCAATACAGTGTCTACTGACAATAATAAACACTGTTTAAAAATGTCACTCGTATTGACACAATTGTATTATTGTTGCTTAGGTGACCAACACTCAGATATTTCAGATACAGTTCCACACTGGGTTCATCTCTCCAGGCACGACAGTCTTGAAGTTTACAAAGTAAGTCGTTTTTCCAAAAGTCGATTCACCCGTGTATCTTCAGCTGGATTCACTTAAACGGTTCCCTCGGTGCTTTGGAAGCGTTAATCCACTGACAGTCATTTTATTTTGATTGGTCCATGTGCTGTTTGTCAAACACAAGCCTTGAGTGAATGAGAGCACCTCTATAAATGGCCAGCAGCATTTTTGCTTATTTTATTGTAGTGACTTGGCCAACGGACACTATAGTTTCTAAGGAAGTGGGTGTCTGATCAAAGCCATGGCATGTTGAATGTTAAGAAAACGTCCTACTGTTACGGCCTTAGGAAGTGTCTGGTCTCTTCGGTTAAAATCCTCATCTGTGTAAACGAAATGTAAAGCAATACTCTATTGGCTTTTATAGCATCTTTTGGGAAGCTCAGTTTGTTCACTAGACGGCGAAGTTGCAGGTGTGGGGTAATCGGAGTCTGTGTCTCTGTAGGCCGGAACTCGACGCCTGCGATTCGCCTGAGAAGTACCCCCAGATGTTCCACGTGGTGCTGGACATCGAAGTAGAGAGCACTGACAAACAGGTGGACCTCACCCCGCCGTGGGAGCAGTTCCCCAGCAAGGACCTGAGTCCCAACATCCTGTTCTCCTGCTATCAGGAGCACCAGGACGCCCTGGCCATCGCAGGTGGGAGATTCCTCCTCGTGTCCCAGTAAACTGCCATTTGTTTCATTTATAGTATCTAATAACTTGCACCCTCGTGCAAGTGAATTGAAAAAGGTGCATGTATCTGTATGCAGACAGACTTGCCACGGTTAAGAAAGACGTCACAGTCACATTAATTCATACTTATCAGCTTGGCTCCGGATTTAGGACCAGGTGGATTGATAAAATTATCTGGGAATTACCCAGGATGCCGCGCCAGTCCAGCGCAGGGCACACACACCGTTAATGTAGTAAATGGGTAATTTGGCAACTGAAATTTAACCTTAGCATGTTTTTGGACTGTGGGGGGAAATCGCAGAACCTGAAACCCAACGACGACACAGGGAGGTGCTCAAACCCGGAGCATTCACTTGAAACATGCAGGGTCGTTATGAAATTCTGCACAGTCATAGCACTCAGCTCTAAACCCCCCCCACCCCGCCCCCGAGCAGGCCTGCCAGTCTGTGGGCACAGTGCCTACTCTGTCCATCCACTCAGTCATACTCTCTGCCCTGTTGGCTGTGAAGACCAGCAGGTCCCAATGCCACTTCACACAAGTTTGTATGGCATTTTGTTTCAAAGTGTATATGATGGATGTTATATGTGCATGTAGGCAGTAAAAATGACTGTTGGACACCCATTACTGTAGGAGTCTCTAAACGCTAAGCAGCTCCGTGACTCTGGCTGAGCAAAGCAGAATTAGGAATCACCACCCCCCCCCACCCCCCTTTAGCGGGATGGGAAGACCAGGGTGCTGGGTCTGGAAACTCTGTTGTGTTTGTTATGGGGTGAAAAAGCTAGCAGGGTGAGAGTGAGACAGAAAACAAACAAACAAACAAACAAAAAACAAGTACAACAGAGGTTTTGGAAAGGCAGGGCAGTGTTATTGTCTGTTTTGTTTAGCCGGTACAGCGTGTGCATTCCTGTCAGCTTTACCATGGTACTCCTGCAGTACCCGCCGTCCCTGTGTATGGTGGGCAGTAATGGGTTTTCATGACTTGTATAATAAACATTGTAATCTCACTTATCTTAACAACATTCCGAATTTCTTCTTGAACATTGTTAATGTTAAACTAGAAAGATTTGATACTGAGCGGAGGTGAGAGGGTGCAGCACAGAACCGGCTTCTCTAAAACAACAGGTGTGTTGACCTAAAAAAAAAAAAAAAAAATTAATATCTTTGTTCGGTCGTTTGCCATATGATGAGATGAGCTCAGTGGATGAAGGGACATCAGTGACTGTCTATTGGGTGCAAATGCAAAGCCATATGACTGGCTGATATTTAGCCTCTATTACATGTGTAACAGAGCTTTTAGAAGGACAGCATGCTAAACAACAAAGGGGCAGTATGGTGGCTTGTGGGGGGGGGGGCGTCACCTCCACGGTCGGCAGCGCCAGTCCCGCCCCTGCACCGTGTGGGGGGGCTTTACACAAAATCTGTGTGTGTGTGGGTTTTCTGTCACAGTACTGATATGTGCAGTTTGGTGCCTCTAAACTGCCCCTTTGCGACTCTGCCTTTCAAGGGACGGTCTCCTATCCAGGAGGTCTTCCTGTCTTGTGCCAGTTTAGTGAGTGACTGAGTGGATGGATGGATTGATTGATTTGATGGATTGATGGATGAATTGATTGATTTATTGGATGGATGGATGGATGGATGGATGGATGGATGGATGGATGGATGAGTAGTCCTTATTTTAGAATGCAATTGCAAAAGTGACACCCCAGTGACACCCTTTATTCAGATCAGAACATCGCTGTGCTAGTATTTGTAATTTTAGTTTAATGTTTTATTGTTACGGTCTTGTCTCGTCATACTTGCTTACCGTATGTCCCCTATTCACAGTCTGAAGCTTCTCTCTGCACGTTATTCTGAGCATAATCTGGCAGATAATTGAAACTCAAACCCGACACTCTGCTTATTCCAGTACTGTTGAAGCGTTTTTTTTTGCCCTTCATGTGTCCCAGGAAGGGGAAAAGCCTGTGCGGGTCCGGACAGCCACACGGAGCCGGCCAGCGCGGAGAGTGAGCCCTCAGACGACGAGATGTTGACCCTGTCTGGCCAGAAGGCTAACGCTGGCGAGAAGTCGGGTGACTCCCAGGCCGCAAGCAAGGGCAAGGAGCCAGAGGCTCCTCCCCCTGAGGTCCCTCCCCCAGTGGAAGAAGTAGATCTTCTGGGTCTCGACGATGGTCCTGGGGGGCAGGCCTTTGCCCCCTCCCAGCCCCCAAAGCAGCCCCCGACAAACACTGACCTCCTGGGTGACCTCTTTGGGGCTGACTCTGGGTCCACAGAGTCCACCCCCCAAAAGACGGCGCCCCCCGCCTCCCCCGGTATCTCCCCGTGTGCCAACCAAGGTGGGTTCCACGAGAGTGTGTTTGCCACTGCTTCCGTAACGGGGCACACTTTCACGACATGGTGGTTGTGGAGTCAATGTCGTCTCCCCATTACTGTTAGCTTCTGCTCAACAGGTTTCGATCCGTTTGGGTCTGTGCAGGAATCCAAGGGCTCATTCCTGGACCCAGGTAATGTCGTCCTTTGCTTCCATGTTTCCAGTATCGCCTGCTGTGCAGGATATGATTATGGGCGGAGCATGTGCATCGACCGGCATGTGCTCTCGCCTTCGCTGGCGGCTTTGCAGATAGCCGTTTGTGGTTCGCACTGGGTGTTGCTTATGCAGCATGAAGTGCGTCGTGCTCCGTTTGTAAGTGCGTACAGCTTTTCCCAAGAAGCATACTAGCGAACCGTGGTCTGTCCTCGCAGGCCGGACGTCGCCAGCGCCTCCCACTACCCCGACCGTCAACGTCCAGCAGCAGAACCTGATGGGTGGCTGGGAGTGGAACAGGCCAGCTACTGCAGGTGCAGTAATAGCAATTCTGAGCTAATTCAGTGGTAGCAGAAACTAGCTCTAATGGTGCATTTGTAATAGCATGAAGAGTCTGACCACAGTTGTGCACCAATTTGTCATTTTTTTTTTTTAAATTCTGATTTGCATTTCAGTTCTTGTCATTTGAATACTTTTATCAGGTAGTAATATAGAATTTATCAAAATTAGCGGAAACTTGGTTTTAATTTCCTAAACCCCTCATTTGTACAGCTGAATCTTTTGCAGCAGATGCATGGAGTTCTCTAATCCCTGCACCAGCCTCAGAGTGTATCACTCATACTATTTCTAGGAGTGGAGATTAAAGGGTCTTGCGTCAGCGAGAGGGATGTGGAGTCTCTCGCCCTTCATCCTGATGTCTCTTTTTCCTTTTGTGTTGGCACAGGAGGCTTTGGGATGGGCAGTAAATCGGCCAGCACCAGTCCCACAGGCTCCGCCCATAGCACGCCCACTCATCAGCCCAAACCCAATACTTTGGACCCCTTTGCTGATCTAGGAGCACTGGGAGGTGAGTTTGGGAGCCCCAGTCAGCTTCCTTGTCTGCAGGTAGTTTCATATTGATTCCAGCTAGAGAGAATCTCCTTTTCACTGTAGGGTTTTAAAGTTGGTTGTACATGTGCCCTTCGACTTTCAACTGCTTATCCAGTATAGAGCACAAGGCAGAGGAGCCACCCAAGAAGGGATTCACGTCAGAGCGAGAACCAATCAGAATGTAGAGGTGGGTGAAAGCAACTAGAGGAGGCAGGATCAACCAATCAGATGTCTGGGTCCCACCTCCTCTAGTTGCTTGGACTCGCCTCCTCTACAATCTGATTGGTTCTTTCTTCGAACCAATCATTTTCCGATCTGCCCTCGGAACATTTTATAAGTAAAACTCCCAAGAGCAAGGAATTCCAGTTAGTCAAAGGTCCCACAAACATTACAGATGATTTTGAAATGCAAGTTCACCTAATTGAATATCTGACTGCTGGGTGAAACTGCAGTGTGTGGTGGAAACTGGACCGATCCTGCACAATCCTGCATGATCTTGCACGATCCTGCCCTCACGTAGAGTGTGGCTGACATGCACAGTACTTACTCCCTCTCCCCCATCTGTGAACATTTAAGATTCCTGCACCATCCTACCACGTTTTATCTTTACTCACTAAGAAAATGCCTGCAGATATTTTCATGTTTTTTTTTTTTTTTTTTTTCCCTCTCTCCTCAGGGGGGTCTGGGTTTTCCAGTAAGCCAACCACCCCCACCACTTCCGCGGGTGCCTTCCCACCCATGGCATCCCCGCAGCGGCCCCCTTCCCAGCCCGCAGCGGGCAGCGGCGGTTGGCAGTCCTCTCGGCAGCCAGGGAGCGGCTCGCAGTGGCAGCCCCAGTCTTCCCCACAGCACCGGCCAAACTACAACGTCAGCTTCTCCACTGCACCCGGTGCCCCTAGTGGTAATGGGAGGCAGGCCCCAAGCTTTGGTAAAGCCACACCTCAATGACATCATAGCGTTCTCAAACCATTATTTGTTATGTAGATCTACAGTATAAGTTTAATGGCTTTTATTGCCTGCAGCTTCAGTTTTTTTTTTTTTTGTATTACACTGGGGAGACAGCAGGACAGTGAAGTGTGTATATATACTTTGTATCACTGCAATTATAATGGGTTTTTTAGGGGGCAGTCTCATAGGTGCAGGGAGATGTTTTAAGCTCGGTGTGCTGTACATCAGAACAACCAATTTACTGAAGTTACTTTGTATCATTGGCCATTGTGGTTTTGTTTCAACCAACCAGTTATGTATAAAGAATCACAGCTGCACAGTACTCAACTGGTTGATTGAAACAAAACCTCAGACTGGATTTGTACTTTCCAGCTCTGTGTGTAATGGATAACTTTTGTGAGTGACTTCCCCAACACTGATCATTGGTACCTATAATCAGCTAACGTCAAGATGTCAAGTGTGAAAACACGGCCGGCTTTTTTTTTTTTTTTTGCGTTGTATGCATGGGCGCATTGCCCAATCATATTCTGATACTATACTACTGCCACCAACCAGAGGGCTGAAGTAGCCCTACTTTCAGCATTAGTGGGCAGTATTAGATTTTTTTTTTTGAATTTCTCTTTACCGCTGATCATCAGTTTAAGGTGTCACTCCCAAACAATTTAAAAGAATTAGGGCAGCTAACATGGACTGTATTTTCTCAATTTTGTACAGGGGTCAAACCAAAAATGGCAGAGGCGGACTTTGGCGACCTGCTTTCTGGACAAGGCTTTGCTGGAAACAAGGAGAGGAAGGGACCAAAGACGATCGCGGAGATGCGGAAGGAGGAAATGGCCAAGGAGATGGACCCGGAAAAGCTCAAGGTTTGAGTCTGAGACGTGATTACTGTACACCGTAAATGGGATGAGTAATGCAAAGCCTTTATACATCAGTGTTTGAGTCTGAGATGCGATCACTGTAC
>JAODKF010000049.1:8351423-8363161 GCA_026779585.1 Mormyrus proboscirostris | reverse complement strand
CACATAGATCTTAGAGTACAGATTGACCATGTAGTCTCAGGAGACATGAGGCTTCATTCACCTGGTGTCAACAACCCATCATGACACCGAATGTATAAAAGTGCTTCTCTGGTCTGAAAATATATCATGAAATTAACCTTCAGGAAAAAAAAAAAATTACTCTCAACACGGGTGTCTGAGGTAACTGGCTAAGACGACATTAATGCTGTGATGGGAGTCTTTCTAAAGGCTGACCTTGGGTTCAATATGACGAGAGACGGTCCCGTCTGCAGTTCACGCACTGCGTGCAGCATGTGGTGTATTTTTCCTAGTTTATGGGTATTGCAGTGTACGCAGTGTAAGCAATGTATGCAGTGTACGGTCAGGAATTCTGTTTCTTTGAAACCTTCACGGTAGCATCATGAAGCCAAGAAACTTTTCGTGCGAGCAGTTTCAGATCCGTCGTGGGGGTGATGTTAATTCCTTAGAAGAATGGGAGATTACATTAGCATTACGTTTAGAAGACGCATTTGTCATGTGTTCATTTGTATATATGTCTTTTTCTGTTTCTTCGCCATGTAAGCTAATTGCTAATTACCATCCGTTTGCCTCCTTGGAGCAATTCATGTAACTGCATTCATTTACACGACGGCACAGAGTCGGCGTTTTGAAGTGTCCGGATAGCACAGTTGATGAGATTCAAAGGAAAGGTGTGAATATTTTACAGCAGTATTTTTGTATGTTTAGTGTGTAGACATGCATATTTAATATGCAGGAAATAACTGTTTACAAAAGGTTTGTTTTAAAATTAATATTTATCATAATTATTTTGTTCTTTTTTGAGTACATGTGCAGTTTCTTTTTCATGTGTTTTTTTTCCAAATCTATATTATCCTCCTATTTTTCTATGGGAGAAGACAGTTGTTCCTGCAAAGCCTTAATTCACTTATCAAATGACCTGGTCCAGTTCGGTAAGTGACATTATGCGAGACATTACTTGCTTCACTCATTAGTCTGGGTAGCGTCCCAACATATTCCCAAAACACTAAATTATGCAATCTGTGTTTTTTTTTTACTAAACTAATAATTTAATCTGATCAGAATTTTGGACCAAAACACAGTAACTGGACGTACTTTCTCCAATCCCTCCACCTCTGTCCCGGTACAGGTTTGGTGTTTGTTTTAATGGAAACTGGGCCCCAACTATAACACTCATTTTATTTAAAAATATTTTTAAGCAACTTTAAAACTGTTTTAACAATATATTTATTATAGTCATTGTTGTAATTTACTTTCTGTTGCATAATTTGTGGTATTTTTGTGTTCAATGTGTTCAGTGAGGATGCATATTTAGGTGATCTGAACATGATTTGGACACAGGTCATGTGACACAGGTCTGCATTGCAAAGATGGCTCCCTCTCCCTGATGTAGCTGTAACACGTATTCCTGGTTTACCATTGCTGTCTGTAGCCATGGAACAGGAGAAGCCCAGGGTCCAGAAGCGTGTGTGTGTGTGTGTGTGTGTATGTGTGTAACCTTAAAAATTATGAATACTGCTGTGTTTACCTTCCACACTTATCCTGTCTGTTTCACACTTATTTTTGAAGCATTGTTTGCCAAGTGAAAACAAACACTGATCACAGCTACTCTTGGGATATTAGAATTATCAGAATTTGACAACTGTATGACTTTTAATTCCAGCTAACTGTTGTTCTCGGAAATGTGAAATATTTAAGATGCACAGCTTGTATACTGTGCCAGCACCCTACAGATATGGTAACGTTCTATGATAACGTTGGGGTAATATCCAGCATATGTTTAGTCTAGATCCCTTTTCTATATGTAATGTCAGTGCTTTGTTTTATGTGTTGGGAATGCATACTTGACAGAAAAGACCTCCTAATGTATGTTATTTTGATGTTGCAAAAACTATTAAATATTTAGTTGCAACTGAATATAGTTCTGTACATTCCAAGAATCAAATGCAAACACTACTGTTTGAAATGAAAAGATATATCTGTAATCCAGTTTTGGGTTATATTGAAGATAGTATGATTAAAAAAATGAAATGTTTTCTTGTGGAGGAACTGTAATGGTATAGAACAAACTATATGTTGCAGTAGGCTATAGTCCCCTCACAACCAAATATTTTTGTCTGAAATGTTTAAAATAACTCTTATACAGTGGACTTGTGGTTGTGTGAGACTTATATGAAGGTAAGATCTTTTTCTGTTTTTGCGTGCAGTTTGAATGTTTTCTGGTCTGCTGTAAAAAGAGAAACGTTAGAAATGAAACGGAAAATAAATAAAGGAAGAATTATGTTTAAGAATTATGTTTACTAATAAGTTTCCCGCGTGTACAAAATGCAAATGTCTAAGAACAAAATGTGAAATATGGCATAATTGGCAATTCCACCCCCATTCCATGCAAAAAAAGTTCCATCCCAGATCAGTGGGCGGTGGTAAGTTCATTTAATGCATGGTGATAACACCCCTAGTCTGTTTCATTTGGTTAAATGTTGGACACTTTGAAGTTGCTTTAACGCAATTTAAATACATGAAATATATAAATGCTACTACTATAGCTACTAATGTATTTGACATGACCTGATGTTTTAATGAATCTGTTTCCTGTTAGCTGATCACAAACGAATGGATGTGTTGAATGTACATATTACAAAATGCGCATGTTTCCTTGAAATGTAATACCATAGATCTGAATCTCTGCTTCTTTTCCTTCCTTGAGCAATAACAGCCGCTTAACACATGTAGTCTTTGGGGCATTTTAAAAACTTTCCAATAATGGACCACGGTCTCCTGACAGTCGTGTAGTTGTTCACCAAAGCTTATTGCCTTAATACACACCGAACACATCAGAATGATGCATAACTGTGCATCAGAGCCATATTATTCTCCTGCAGTGTTGCTTACGGCTGTCAAACCTGCCTTCTGTAGCTCAGCAAGTGGAGTATCGTGCTACTGACCGGAAGGTTGGTGGGTTCAGATCCCAGGTGCACATGTAAGTAGTCACCTTTCCGTCGGTTGTTAGTGACTTTGGATAAAAGCATTAAACACCTGGTACAGATTCTAACCCATTTGTCAGGGTGGGGCAGGGATCCTGAGCCACTGGTCTTCCACATTAAAGGCATCATACTTAACTGCAACACTAGTTACAAAAGCTTCAGGACTGACGCACATTCGGTGCAGCGTCTCAAATTGTTCTTATTTGCCAGCGAGGTCTGCTTTACCGGAGGAACCGTCATGGGATTGCTGGCTGATTTGCTGTCTAGGGTTGCTGATCCTCAGTTGTTATTCCACTTCTGACAGCACTAGACTGGGGGGTGCCTGCCGCGTTTACTACATCACACTGTGGCTCTAGGCGTGAGAACATGCATTATTTTGTAAGAACCCTTCCATGCAAAAAAAGCCTGCTGTTTCTATGTGAAGTGTTTTTCTTTTTTGGGAGACGGGGCATTTTATGTTTTCTACCCTAATAAAAAATATATTTTACATATGTTTACTCTTCGGAGGTGATAGTTTTGTTGTTACCTAATTTGGCCTGTTATAAATTCATCCATCTTCCAACAATTTTTCTTGTCCAGGTTGTTTTATTAAATACTCCTCATTAATGTGTTTTGAATTGTTCCCCTTAGCCGTCACAAGGGGGCAGTAATGGGCATTTGGGATTCCCCATTCTGCTCTTCTTTTGAACATACTTGACACCTTACAGTAATTGTGTAGTTTTATTTAGTAATAGTTGAGCTCAGATTTAATCATTGATGAAGCTGCTTTTATCTGAAATTTGCAAATGTCAGACTTGCATGAGACATAGATATTCAAGTCCTGACAAAAACCCAGCAAGTCATATGGGAGAACTTAAGCTATTCCCATCAGCATTCGCTGCTACCTCTGTTACTGCTGTCTCTGCGCAGCCTGTCAGTGAGTGCGTCAGCTCTCGGGACACTTTCTCTGTGGTACCGTCCCGGCTTGTACACGCCTCTGTCGTCGTCTTCTTGCCCGGTTAACAATTTTTCGTTCTAGGAACATTTACCGAACATTGCGGTTAAGGTACGGAAATGTTTAAGGTGTCAAGTTTTTCTTGATGCTCCTAGAACGTTATCCCACTACTACAATCACTACTGCAGCTAAGAACCAGAATGCAGAAACCAACCGAGGGTATGATAAGGCAGCAGGTAGCACTGTGACTTTAGAGATGTAAAGTAAAGGCTGGATGACGTGTTTGCAGTTTACATAAATAATATACTATGCGCATATTTTGGCAGTATACACATGAAATAAAATGATATTTTTTCAACATTATTTGCGTTAAGATATTCAGGTAATAATCTTACCATGCTGACACTGAAAAACTTTGTTAAAATGTAAAACGTGGAAATAACGTTCCATTAATGTTACTGTAAGAATGCTCGCCGCCAGCTTTGAGAAGACCTTCACGTAACATTGACTAAAGTTCTGGGAATGTTCCCTGCTAGCTGCATTGCACTCATTCCCTACTTCCCTGCCAGGAACACTAGTGTCCAGGTGTTAAGGTGCATGGTCCATATCAAATAAACCAACAAACAAACCACAATAACTTGTTCAGTGATGTCTGTGGGGATCTTGCGTGCTACTTCGTCTTTGTGGCCCTCTGACGGTTGGGTGAGAATGTGGTGCCATTTCAAGCGGGGGATTTCCTCACATCACAGAAAAGATCTTATCAGTTTTGAAGCAGCCTGGCATGAGATGTGGCTGAGCCTGCCGCACGAACGAGAATGTGCTGCGTTGACACAAACATGAGACCTTTACGTGCGACGTTATAAACCTACGAACTGCACACTAACTCAGTGTAGCGCGTTATGAACATGCCAAAGCTCAGCAATCGATCAGTTCTCGATGTTGACCTGTGTAGGGTGGCAGAATGAAGACTGCATCCATGATGTGACTGAGCTGGGACTCCAGCTTAGATGATGCTCATCCTCTGGGGCGGGGCGGTCGTCACCCTGGGCCACCGTCTGCACATAAGCCAGTTGAGCATCAGGAAAAGAAGAAAACGAAACGGCTTGGAGTGATGGCTACAAGGGCGGCATGTCGGTCCCTCGGTTGAGTGGCCTCATGAGTGAATGGATGTGCTGAGATGCAAAGGTCCACCAGCAGGTGGCGATCAGGACCACACAGCCTCACCGCAGGCTTCCCTAGAACAGCTTACTGAACACACCAGCAAGAAAGTTGAAAGGAATGTCCAGGGTCAGTATGTTACTTGTGGTTTAACTTTCTATCTATTCATCTCCCAACCTCTTATCCAGGACTGGAACCAAACAGCACAGGGCACAAGGCTGGGGTCCATCCTGGATGGGATTCCAATCCATTACAGGGGGCTTCAGCAATTTAAAGAGAACATGTGATCTCTATGAGCTGATAACCCTCCCAGCTCTCAGCCAATCAAGAACGCCGATTGCCTGTTAGAGGTGTACTGGGGGCTGCGGATTCCATGGGGACTGGGTTGGGAAACACTGATCTAGAGTCACGGTTCAGTGCTGAGTGTGTTTCTTTGTGCCCAACCTCCAAACATGGCCATCCCTAACAGACAGGGCTTCACCGAAATGTTACTGCAAGCAACGTCCATTCAAATTTATGAAAAATAAAGTTGAAAATGAGTCAATAAGGGCAGCACCGGGCACATTTCCTGTTGAAACCCACTTGTCTATCAGTCATTTCCATCTGAACATATTACACTGCCGTACTTTCTAGATGTTGCAATACGTGAGTGAGCCGCCTGAGGAAAAAACAGAACATTCGTACAGGTGCATTTATGCACGGAACAGCCGTGGTTCTATTCCATCATGGGCTGAATGCGGCGAGCGTGCCGTCATCTCATGCTTAATTGCGCAGAGTCTGCACAGGATATATAGCAACACAATGCATAGACTGGAGTTACGGGTGAAGCTGTACTCATGCAGTTGTAAAGGAATTCTCTCCACTCCTGTTCTGTTGAGAGTTATTGCAACAAATTTAGCAAACAGGAAGAGAGAATCGCAGTATTATCCCAGTGCTAATTATTTATTACCTCTTCTGTTAATGCTCAGAACAAATGTTTTTTTTATGTTATGTTGTTAAATGATAGATGATAATGGAATCATTTATCAATGTTATGTTTTACCTTCAACATAATGTTTTACTGATGCACTTTTTATAGTTAAAAATACAGAGGATCATCCTGGAAGTTCCTCCCGTATTAGAGCTGCACCACACAGCCCTTTGCTTACACACCGATTGAGGTTTGCGCTTCACCGTTCACTTACGGTGCCTTTCACAACACGGCTGTCCCGAGGCGTTTTACATCGCAGTGTTGTGATACATTCCTGCATCATTTATAATTCAAAATCAGGGAAAGCGGAGGAGAGAGAGACAGAGAGAGCGAGAGAATGAAAGAAAGAGTGGGTTTGCTTGCTAAAAACAAGGTTTAAACTGTGATCAAGGTCAAAGCTAAAACCTAATAATGATTCAGTTTTCCACTCCGACCTGCGTAAGGTGGCAGACTGAAGGCTGCACCCATGATGTCACAGTATCACACCCATGATGTCACAGTATCACATCCATGATGTCACCCTTCCATGGGACTGAACCAGGACTCCAGCTTCAGTCGTGATTGAAAGACTGAGACCGATTCGGTATCCTGAATAGCACGTAGGCAGGCCTTGTCACAGCAGTTGCTGTAAGGATTTTCCTCTATATGGTGAAGATTCCATCATATCCTGTCTGATCTGCTCCAGTGTTTAGAGGACTTTTGCTCACTGTATAAATATGTATGTATGTGTGTGTGTGTGGGTTTGCATAGATCACATTTGAGGACCAAATTGTCCCCAAAGTGTAGTAAAACCTGAAATATCCCTACTTTTAGGGACATCTTTTGAGGTCCCATTTGGATAACCTCAGTTTTATAAAAATCTCTGAATGCAATCAAAAAAGTAAAAATATCAAGTCTTGTATTTGGGTTGGTTACTTATGGTTATGGTTAGGGATGGGTAGGGGTTAAGGGTGACGTGATTGGGATTAGGGTTTTTCCCATAGAAATGAATGGACGGTCCCCATTTAGATAGGTACACCAACATCCGTGTATGTGTGTGTGTATACAGGGGTTGGACAGTGGAACTGAAATCCCCTTTTTAAACCACAATTATTTATGAGTATAGTGTAGGGCCTCCTTTTGCAGCAAATGCAGCATCAGTTCCTCTAGGGGGATGACAGATACCGGTCCTGCTCAGTGGCCAGAGGGATTTTGAGCCGTTCCTCTTGCAGAACAGTGGCCGGGTCACTGCGTGATGCTGGTGGACTCGCTGCTCCAAAACACCCCAAAGTGGCTCAATAATATTCAGATCTGGTGGCTGTGCAGGTCATGGGAGATGTTCAACTTCACTTTCATCAAATCACTCTGTCTCACTGTGTATATTGGTGCAGTATCATCCTGATACACAGCACCACCTTCTGGGTGCAATGTTTGGAACATCGGGTGAACATGGGGTAGTCCTTGGCAGTGACGCACCCATCTAGAACAAGTAGCAGGCTTAGGAAATGCCATGATTTTGCAGCCCAAACCATCACTGATCCACCCGCAATGTCACACTCAGGTGAGACCTTCTGATTTTCCTTTTGGTTGCCTAAATAACCGTTTTAACTAAATGAATAATTATTTTTTTTTAAATAAGTGATTTCGTGTGATACGTGGTTATGGAACACAGACATGACGTCAATGATGTGAATGATGCAACTTAGTTTTTCTCCTGAAGTCCAAGGACATGCAGCTAAGGCTATAACTAATGTCTCTACATTGCTAACTAAGAATGGCTATGTGTTTGTACCCAGCAATAAACTGGTGAGTTGTACTGGGTGAACCACAGCCTTACCCTCTGTGCTGTCTGGGATAGGGTCCGCTCAGCCCTGACCAGGATAACGTACTGATGATTAAATAGATAGACAAAAGCATTCCCTGACATTGCGAGTCTGTCTCTTTCCCTGTTATTCTACAGACAGCTTCCCCCGGAGAAAGGTAACCATGGCAGCTAATTCACTGGCCGCTAACCCCAAGTCATGCTCACTCATTCAAGCCCAGTGAAAGCCAACATTGGTAGGTCACTTCTCCCACTAGGATGCATTCCCTCACATTTATAAACATGGTGATGACGTCATAATGCAATGCAGGGTACGATGATGTCATTTGTAAAGCTGGAGTAATAACAGAGAGATAATGTCATCCTTATTTTAGGACCGCTGACAACATATTCCTTGGCTGAATTTGGTTCTTCTCAAGATTCATTAAATGACCTGTACTGTATTTCCCTCTCAGATTGTCTTAATGGCCATTGGGTAGAAGTTCATGAAGATTTCTACCTGGCTTTCTCATTTTGTGAGAAGTTCCCATTTTTCTCGAGTTCCCTGGCACAGAGGCAGAATCGTAATGATTGTTCATTCACTTTTTCTCAAATTCCCTGGCATCTGATATGGAGTCAATATATAAAGAGTCTCTGTAAGTAGATGCTACCTCTGTTCACGTCACCAGAATCGCTCCCGTGTTCGTTGTTTCCGCTCGTAGTACCTCAGACGCCCCACATTCTCACCTTCCACTGGCTACCTTACCTTGACAATATCCTTGTCACATAATATTGGATTTTAAGCCTCTCTACAGTACTGTTATGTTACTAACATTAAATAGATCATTGTGTGTCATCGGTTGTTATGGGGAGGATAATGTAAGAGTTATTATCCATTCAAAATTCTTTATGAAGAATTCCAGCACTTAAGCAATATCTCAATTTCTCTCTCAGGTCCAGTTTCAGCACAGGCCATGAATTGCCACCATCGGTGTTTGCATAATACCACACCGCCCATCCGACTACACCTGCAACCTTGCTTAAGATAACAGAGGAACGCCCTACCCTAAAGAAAATAGTTCCCCCAGCTTCAATGGAAGAGAAAGTAATAAGTTCTGCATCCCTCGGTGGCTATCGCCCCTGAAAATTATTGCGTTTCGTAGGACTGAACAAGAACGCGTTTTTTTCAACTGCAAGTAATTTGATAAGACTTTGTTATACCAACCACTATCTGGAAAATAAAACATGAAAACAATAGTATATTGGGGGAAGAATCTAAATAAAAACCAACTTCCTTCATTTAAAAAGTGTAAGAAACATACATTCCAGCAGAATGTCTCGGTTATTTGTAGGAGTATATAATAACTATTTTCTTACAGTATTAAAAATGTCCCCGTTTTTTTTTTTTTTTTTTTTTTTTTTTAATAATAATTAGAATGTTTTTAAATCTGCATCAGACTTAAAATTTCTGTGGAGACGCGTATCTCTTACATCACAGACTTGATGATTCACAGATGAGACTGAGGATACTAGCTGATTCCTTCAGCGCGCGCCACCTCCCCCAGAACAGCGCACGTGGAGCGACGCGGCTTCTCAGGCAAAGATTCTCTGCGGAAATTAACGGCAACTTCAGGCACCTTCTACACGCGTAAGTAGCGGCTCTCTTCTTCGTCGCCATCATCATCTTCACCTCCCGTCATGTTTCTTGTGGTCTAGCAGGAAATATTTTAAAATCGAGTTGATTCGAAAAAAACATTATTTTCTGCTTTGGTCCATTTTAAAAACTTAAAGAGGGATACCGTTCGAGTAGACATACCTGCTAAAAATGGATGAATGACTTAATGAATAAGAAATTGAAATGGATTTTATATATATACAACATCTATCTACCCAAGACAACTTAAGTATATTTTACCTGCCGCTGGTTCGGTTCTGTTACTGTGGTCAAGCTATGTGCGCTCTGCCGATACGCGGTGCAAATCAACCGCGGTTAAAACGTGTGAGCACGCATAGGTATAAAATTACGGTATCAGATTGGAAAATAATATGCTCCAAGCCATTGGTATCAAGCTGCAGCCCCTGAGTGCCTGAACCCTGCATATTTTGGGTTTTCCCAACATTTAGCCCACCTGATTCAACTCATTTCACCTCCTTGTGCTAAATACCACACATCTCTTGAGATGAATCGTTTATGATGGAACAGGGAAAGAACTAAGATATACAGCGCTCCGGTCCCCCAGGACTGCAGTTTGACACCCCTGCTCTAAGCGATCGTGCACAGTTAAAAAATTGGTTCAAGATTTATTGTGTTTATGTATGAAGTACAGGATGTACTAAAATACAATTCAATTATTACTTTCCCATAATGCAAACAAGTCTTTATGCACATTTCGTTATATGAGGCAAGTTTGACAGGCTGTTTCTCAGAATTTCCCCATAATGTATAAATACAGTGATCCCCCGCTATATCGCGGTTCAGCTATCGCGCCCCAGTTATCAGTCGTCCCTCGCCACTTCGCGCTTCGACTGTCGCGACTTCACTCTATCGAGGTTTTTTGTATTGTAGCACCGGCAGGATGCAGTTGTAAATACCCCTTGTTGTGTTGTTGCTGGTATTGTTAATGGTTAATTGCTTATTGTTTACCTGCGTCTTTTGTGTACCCGGTCTATCCTCGTGTGTAATTAGCTTCCGTAAATCCCCCTCCGTGTATGAGTCTTACAGTTCGGCGTCTGACAACCTTGTGTTTCTGACGTGTAATTGGTTTCAGTGCGCGTTGGCTGCCTGCTGTAGTCATAGTAAGGGCCGCTAATAAAGAGCGTATTTCCCCGGCAAGTGAGTCTCTCTGCTCTGCATCGGCCCGCCACAGTATATTCATTAAAATGTTGGTCTAGACAGTGAAAATGATACATCGCTACGCATCGGAAACATCTTTGCTCTTTTAAGCGTTTGCGATTTCTGAGAACTTTTATATAAACCACACGATGGCTTTTCATAGGTTAGTGGTTGTGTGTAAGAACTGTGTGTGCGTAAATAAATGTACAATAATAATAATAATATAATATTTGTAACGTCTAATATGTCTTATTTTCTCTTATTTTGTCTAATATATTCGGTAATACGAGTGTAATGGTGACCAAACGGTGTTATTTCATGTCTAGAGGGCTCTAATGTTAAAAACCATATTTAGAAGGTTGTAAACAGGTTTTGCTCTAACTACGAAAATATTCGATTTATAAATAAAGAATCGTACTTCGCGGAAATTCACTTATCGCGGTAGAGTGTGTAACTGATTTTCCGCGATAAAGGAGGGCCGACTGTATCGCGGATCTTTCCTCGACGCAGTTCCCTGCGTATCGCGTACTTTGCTTGTGGCCCAATTTTTCTGAGCCCATACTGAGCTTAAAATGTTTTTATTTTTACATATTCCATTATGTATACAGTGAAATACATTATTATTATTGTTATTATTATACTCATATCCTTAGCCTGGCATCCACATATATGTGTTTACAAAGGGTGTTTTAATAGGTTTACATGTGTTTAAAGCGCGTGGGAGGGGTAATTTAAGGCTTAAACCATAAGGATAAATCATAATTTATATGGTCTTTCTATATGGATTTTCACCTATCCCTGATGGGTGTGGAACGTAACTTTCGCGATAGGAGGAGGATCACTGTAATGCATAAAGATGTCCTCTACCTTCTGAAAGGCAGGATCCGTGGCTATTTCAAGACAAAATTTGGTATACTTTTCTATACAGTGGCATGCACTATAAATAACATATTTTGGTCATTTTTTAAATGGAAAAATGCGCAGTATTTTCACCAAACATTGATGCATAGTTACTTTTTATGTCATAAATTGAACAAAGATAAAAAATAAAAACATTATTG
>JAODKF010000049.1:8321905-8333111 GCA_026779585.1 Mormyrus proboscirostris | reverse complement strand
AAAATCTAATTGCACAAAAATGTAAGCACAAACATGAACTGTCTGTGGGTCCCTGAGGACCTGGTTGGGAAACACTGCCCTCATCCACACTAATTCTGCCTAATGGTGTCAACTCAGGCTGTATTTTTGGTACACAAACTAAAGATGAAGAGCGAGTCTTTGCCAGACAATTGTTGTATCGATTTTTTTTTTTCTTTAAAGCCCTCCAAATGGAATGGAAAATATCCCTGGGTTGTTTGATTGATAATGCTGTTGTAACTCCGCTGGTGGAAGGTATGGTCTCCCACACCGAAAGCAAAGAGCCGACAGTGTTATTTCACCACATAAGCCCAAGCCTTCGTCACCCTGCTAAAATAACTACAGTATTTCTTATCATATAATTCTAAATGATATATGACTGTCTACCTTTATTTATTGCAAGCACACATTTGAAATATTGGCAGAATTATTTTTGTACATCGCTAGAGAAGTGTATTGTCCTGTATGCAGAATTGATTAAAACAAAAAACTGAAGCAAAACGTGGTGGGGAAACACTGGCTCATGGGAGATTTACTTGCACAAAAATGTTCTGAGGGCAGAAGGAACAATGATTGGCCCAGAGAGATAACCAATCAGATTGGTTGAACCCACCTCCTCTACAATCAGATATCTAGGCCCTGCGTCTATAGTTGCTTTGACCCACCTTCTCTACAAATTGATTGGTTATCACTCTGAACCAATCATTGTTCCTTCTGCCCTCAGAACATTTTTGTGTATGTAAAACTTACATGAGCAAAACACTGATCTAACGTGATTTGTATGGAAGGAGCTGAAAACGACCAAACGGTTATTATAGAGATAAACCCCAAGCGTGTCACCTGTGCAGCCCGTAGAGTGAAAATAAGTTGGCAGCTGACAGCTCGTGCATCAGAAGATGTGTGTCTGCTCATTATCCCTCCTGAGGTGTTGGGGACACAGAGGCATGCAAAGAGTATACAATGCCTAGTATCTCAGACTGGATTATGCTCAATTAATTAACCTGCCTTGTTTCTGAATTGCATTCTCAATTCTATTTTCATTTGTGCCTCCCCAGTCAGGTGAACAGAAGTGAAATTGTTTTAGAAAAAGCAGACCTCCGAGTGGTCTGTAAACATTGTTAACGATACACTTCCTGATGTCTATCTTTTATAAGGGAATTAATTGCATGCATCTTCTTGTGGTGATCTGTCAATTAGCTGGAGCTGGTTGGCATTCTGGAAGCATGGGGAGGGAGGGACACGTAAAATAAAATGAGATTTAGGTTAGAACAAAGAGGATGCTTACTAAAATCAGCAGGCCGAAAACCAGACATCACAACCCGAGCTGCTCTTGAAAGTAATCTTTATGATACTTCACAGGAAGTCTGAGAAACATCTGTAGAAGATGGTACATCTTAGAATGACTGTTACCAGGCAACATCTCTGGGATCATTGCATTTTGAAGTTTTGGTTCTGGCATTGGCAGAAATAACAGACGGCACTGGCCACAGAAGCTCAACAGAGGTGCAAACGGGTCGTCAACATGTGAGGGTTCTGCCTTTAAAACTGTGTGTAAATGCCTTAATTGCAAATTCTCACCTTGGGCTACTGAATATAAATGGCATGAAGGTGAGGCAATGAAGGCCAGCATGGCCAGTGCTGATTCTAATGCTCTTAACATGCAAACGACGGGAGACAATCAATGAAATAGCTGGTGAATGAGAAAAGCCCAGGGGCCTGATTTAACCCATGTGGGTTCATGAGAAACAAGGGCAGGAAAACGGTCCTTTTTAAAATCCGGGCTGCATTGTTTAGACAGCATTTTGAGCACTAAGGTTCAAAGCCTTTCGCAAACATGATTACAGAAATAAGTAGTCAACAGACACCAATGAAATATTTATGCATTATGTACCCACTATTTATTAAGGAGAATTGTAAAGTAACTATAAGTCGCCAACCAGCTACCCCAGTTTTCTATTCACGTATAATTGATGTTTTACACACAGTAAAATCACAGGCCTATTTAAAGAAAATCATAATGTTTAGTAATCCTGCATAAGTCACTTTCATTATTTTTATTACATGCCCCTTCTTCCCCGACAGGTAAATTTAATGTATAGAGTGTTATTCATTATCATTGGGGTGGCATAGTTGCTCAGTGGGTATGACTATGTTGTTTCTAGAGTTTTCGTTCCCCCCACCTTTGCCTGGGTTTTCGGTGAATCAGCGTCTCTGAGTTGCCCTTGGTGTGTGACTGTGTGCCCCGTGATACAACGGTGTCCTGTCCCGGGAGTCCCCTGCCCTGTACCTGTAACCGCATTGGTTAAGTGGTTATGGAGAATCAATTGGTTAATCCATACCATATTCTTCGTGCATTGAAAATTTTGCTAATGCATCTTAACGCTACGTTTGCTAAAGCACCCGCCGCATATCTGACTGCGTCTTCAAAGTTGTGTTAAAAGGGATGGTCAGATCTCACGTAATTTAAAGAATAACCAGTGCAAACAATCTGTAGAGTTAGAAAGATGCTTTTTTTGTCGCAAAAAAAACGCCTGCTGTTAGACCCGCATTTTAGACTAAAAACCTATAGTGAGTATAGCATGACAAGCAAAATTCAATTGACAAAATATAATGTGCACCAGCAAATAATCATACAGGAAGCAACCGAACAGTAAGCAAATGCCCTCCGGTCTACACAAGTGCACTGCAGTCTAATTGCAGATCAGTGTAAAATCCAAATGTACAGTAATTAGTCTGTAAACAAAGCAACGCAAACCGCAGTAACTGCAGATTGTTTAGCGTACTACTTTTGCTTAAATTACCCCGAACATATGTTTATTAAGCTGCTAATTTTTTACCGCAGGAGCGCCCATATTTTGTCGTGGTTAAGCGACGGATGATATTAATTTATTAATTATACTTTATTAAGCGATAAAACATCATGAAGGTACCAGATTGTTCTCCGCGATGAATTCATCACTAGCTCTGCGATGACCTGGGCTGTTGCACAGAACGATACATGCATTTGCAACATTACGTCATGCCAGTCATTATTTATCTTAATATGAAAAAATAATTTTCCGATCAGCATCCAGCGCCAAAATTTTGCAGGCTTTCTACACTCCTAGGTTTACAATATAGCATATAGCATGAACCATGTTTTACCCGTGAATACAAATGAATTTTCTAATATGAACAACGTATTTAAACAATTAAATCTTAAATCCGGTGATGGCCATAAACATGAAATGAACGATAATACATTTGGTCTGCGGTTAGCCTACATTTCTAGGGTGCAAATTAACACCCGTTATTTATTTACCTTTCGATTTATTTAATCGAATTGCAGTCCATTGCTACTTGCTCTCAGCTTATTTAGGTAACATGGGCTAACGAGTAAAGGATTCTACCGAAAATCCCGGTTAATGTGTTTATTTTATCGAGTTTAGATCAAACGGGTGTTTTCCAAACGCCTCCCTTTGTGAGCGTCCATCCAGTAGCTACTGTAGGCTATATTAGATTTAATTTATAAGTGCTTTTGTTTTTTTTTAACGCAACATTCATTTATGTTACTCAAACTAATCAAAGCAATGACATCATTATGCAAAACCAATTGTACTAACATGCATTTTATAAAGCAACGTCTATTTTTATTATATACAACGTATGTCCTATGTTGGTATAGCAATTAATATTGGAGGATAAGTCAATACGTGAATCTGTATTATTTCAGAGCGACCATTGCTTTATTTTGTATCACAAAATCTGTGGCGAAGGACTGAAAATAATTTACAGGATTTCCTCTTGAATTATTAGGATAATCCTTCGTCCGCAGTGTTTCAAGGATATTAACGTTACGTTGAGAGCAATGCCGACATATTTATTGCTAGGTTAAGACAGGCTCAGATTGGGGGAAAAAAAACAGGCGAAGCGATCGCAAAGAGGAATTATCACCTAACTAAACATGCCTGTTTTTTGGGAGGTACAGTTCATCTGATAATGAGGTTTCCGTACAGCCAGAGCCCGTAGCGCATTAAGGACGCCCGCGATCCACCCTCCGGAGCGCCCGCCTTATCAGAGATTCAGGCGGCGGCGGCAGGAAGAAACGGGCTTAGATACAAACGCTAATTTATCGGGGCAGAGGAGCGCAGCAACCGAAGGACTGATCTACTTCAGCATCAGCCTGGGAAGGCAGGAGTGATACATAACTAGATATTGTGTAAGGCAGAGCGCGGTGTCTGCGCAGAATCGCGCTATAGGCATTTATTGATATCCCTCTATTTCCTTTCCAACCCAATGCCGAGGCTTCCGTGCGTGAGTGTCTGGTGTCCCACCTAAGAGTGGAAAGTGGATACATATATGAGGTAAGAGTAGGATTCGGTCATTTACCATAGCGAATGCTGGTTTTTACTTGATGCTTGGTCTTCATGACCGGGTCGTTGGGTGTCTAGCAGTAATTCAGCGCTCCGCGCAGATTTCACAGCGCAGCATTTGATTAAGCGAGATAAAGCGAGTCTGTAGACTTTACACTAAAGTGCACGGGGTTGATCGCTGAAAACGAGGGATAAATAGGGCAAAATGCACCAACTTCACGATCGATTCTTGTTCGTGCGTTTAGGAAAGTAACTTGAATTGGGTATTTGTGAACCGTAAACTCAAAAAACACAATAAAGCTGGTTACATTGAATCAAGCAGGATACGTCGAATAAATATTGAAGTTCGCATTAAGTAAAAAGAGGATAACATTTAATTAAGTGAAAGCTAAAATAGCATAGGGAACTTCTGGATAGGTCTATTATATCTTACACAGTTCGGTGGACTTGGGTGTAAAAACTAGTGCTTCAGCGTCAGTCATTTTTCATTAGGTTTGAGTTTTTTGGGTGTAACATTTGTTCTCTTGGGCAGAGGAGAGGCAGGTGTGCTGGTGACCGGGGAAAACAGGTGCTGGGAGGAAGGAGGTCGGTAAAGTAAAACTGGGGTAAGCGAGTGAAATGCCTGATTCAGGATGCTGAATTATAAGTTGCAACGTGCGGCAGTTGGACCTAAGCGAAAGGTTGCGTCGAGTCTGTTGGACTTCGGATGAGCGCATGTTAAAGGAAGATTATACAGTAGCTGAAATGAAGTAATCGGTGCGTTCTACTGTATCTGGGAAGGAATGTCAGTGCTGTAATGTTCCCGGGGGAATACAGCGCTTCTAGCTTTTATGAAACGGACGTGCGCCGCTCTGCTGGATAGAGATGTCTGTAAGGCACTTGGACGCGGATTGCAGAAGTGTGCCGCTCTCTGAGTGCTGGAGTGTGCACGTCCGTCATTCACACGGCTTATGCAGGTGAAGTTTGTGATGTTTAAAAATAAAATATCATGGTGTTTTTTTTCGGCAAGAGTAAGAGCAACAGTAGACCATGGACAAGAATTTAATTGCCCCTTAAGAAGCATGTTAGATCAGTTGACCTTAGAAGACCTCCAGGGAAAATTTATATTAAAATTCTTCCTTAAGAGAAGGAAAGAACCATTAACGAGGTCACTGTCACTTACCATAACATGAGCAATTATACCCAGGGACAGCTATTAGTATATTATAGAAGTCCTTTCATATTCTGTGAGTGATCTTTCTTTTATGTAGACCTAGTCAATTGCAAAAGTAAATTTGAGCTGGAAAAGGTAAAAGATTATTAGTAGTCTGAATAAGAGAGCGAGTTTGTGTCTGAGGTATATCTACACCGGTAATGTTCACGTGTGAATTCTGGGTTAGTTTACGACCGGATCATCGCTCTGGACAAGCCATAGTCATTCATTTTATGGCCTCAAAATGAGAATGCGCGTTTATTAATCTGGACAAAGTCTGTGTCAGATTTGTGATAAACTGTCCTTGGTACTGCTGCACTGGAAACTGGAAATTAGATAGGTCCCCTGTAGCGATGTGGCTTGCAACTTTCCTTTGATTTGAGGGTAAGATTGCATCTGGGAACACAACTCTGTCTGCCCCCCCCCCCAGTGTCTTCACCTGCCAGCCTGTGACTAGGGGGGGGGTGAAACCTTATTATTTTACCTCCCTCATTATATTACTCCTGATCCAGATAGGGGTCCAGATTTGTTGTTATACTGCAGGGCTGCATGCCTGTTCACCAGCTCGTTCACTGTGGACTCTGCTTAGATGCTTTTGTCATACATCAGCGGTAAGACAGGCCTCTCATACCGTGGCCTTGATCACATGACCTTGGCCAGACATGAAGACCAGGCCCCCCCCATCTCTCCTTGGTGCTCCTTCTTCAGCCCTGGTGATTTTCATGTGGCCTCTTGTATCCTCTGATTTATTGCGGACGTGGGCAAATGCTTAGTCATAACAGTGTATGTAATTCAGTATTGATTCTGAGAGCTGCCTTAGAGAGCATTGGCTACTGTGGAAAGACTGTTGCCCTTGTTATGAAAATTCTGGATGAAGATCATGTTAACGCTATATGGTTCTACTTAAGAGACCAGCCTGACAAGTTTGCTACCTTAAGGGGTAGATGAAGGGTAGGTTCCTCCCTGCGTGGCTCGTATTTTGCTGCTATTTCTCACAGGTATACAGATAAAGTTGTTTTTAAGATCATTTTTTAGCAACGCTATCTTTTTGCTTTGATCTAAGCTGGAGGTTTTATTTGTAGAGGAAAAATGGCTCCTTTCATATTATGGTGCCCTGGGGGCAGACTTTATAGTTCAGGTATTATAACGTGTTTTTGGAATGACCATCACACGGATAGCTGGAGGTGATGCAGGCGGCGGGGGGGCCGTAGTAAGTTGTGTCTTGGCTGAAGAACAGTGTGAGGACAGCCCAGGCTCGAGGCGCCCAAGGACACGCTGAATGCGAATGCTTTGTGCCATGTCTCATCTCGGCTTTTGGAATTCAACTGTCAAGAGGTTTGCAAACGGGAGCCTCATCACTTAAATCCCTAGCGACTGTTACCTTCCAACTCTCTGAAAGTGTTTTGGCTGTGAAATATCAGCCATAACATAATAAAGTCACTAACAGGTGAAGTGAATAACGTTGATTATCTTATTACAATGGCACCTGTCAAGGGTGTCATTCTGCATTAGGGAAAGAACAGTTGGTTCTTGAAGTTGATGTTTTGGAAGCGTGAGGATCTGGATGAATTAACAGGGGGCAGATTGTGATTGCTAGACAACTGGGTCAGAGAGTCTCCTAAATGGCAGATCTTGTGGGGTTTTCCCAGTATGCAGTGGTCAGAACCTACCATAATTGGTCCAAGGACGTTCAACTGGTGAACCAGCAGTGGGGTCATTGGTGAAGACTAAAGAGTCTGGTGATCTACTGTAGCACAAACTGCTGAAAAAATTAATACCCATGACCCATGTCCACCACTCCAAGCTCCTGAGCATCAGACCTGGATCGTGGAGAAATAGAAGAAGGTGGCTTGGTCTGATGAGTCATGTGGCATCATATGGATGTTACTTTGACACGTACCACCTTCCTAACGTTGTTGCAGACCAAGTGCACCCCTCTTGGCAGTGGTATTCCCCGATGGCAGTGGCCTTCTTCAGCAGGATAATGCACCCTGCCACACTGCAAAAACTGTTCAGGGATGGTTTGAGAACCATGAAAGAGCGTTCAAGGTGTCGAATTGGCCTCCAGATTCCCCAGATGTCAATCTGATCGCGCATCTGTGGGATGTGCTGGACAAGCACGTCCGATGCGTGGTGGCCCCACCTCGCAACTTACAGGACTCAAAGGGTCTGCTGTTAGCGTCTTGGAGCCAGATACCACAGGACACCTTCAGAGGTCTTGTGGAGTCCATGCCTTGATGGTCCCTTGTTTTGTTTTGTACTGCGTGACCTGCATTTGTTTTGAAATCTATGCTTAAAAAATCTTATAATTTTGCTTCCCACATTGGTGAAGATTCTGGGATCTCTGCCATGGTTTTTCTTACTCCAGAGAAAAAACTGAAAGCATTGTCATATTTCGTGTGCATATTGAAAATAATGTATTATACATGAAACGTGAGCCTCTTTTTTTTTTTGGAGTTGCGTACTTGTCTCTGAAACCCATAATTCCCCTTTTTTATATAAATGGGTTTCATTTCTATGAGAGAATTTTCTTCTAAGGTCTTATATTGTAGCTTTTAATCAACAAAGGACATGGGGTGAAATGTAAAATGTTGTACTGAAACTTTGGCTTCAAAAGCAATAGATAGATATTCTTGCTTAATGAATATGCAGTCATGTGCCTTACATTAAGATGAAGGGGTGAGCTTACTTTGGCTTTTGTGCCGAGATGATGTTTATTTCGCATCCACCGGGACAGAATAAAAACATGTCCTTTGGAACGCTTAGCCCAGTGTTTTTGATGTTGATTGTCTCTGTGTCGAGGGTTAAATTTCTTTAACAGCTGCTGTTGGTGATGACAGATGGTTTATTTTGAAAAGAAGGTGTGTGTGTGTGTGTGTATACTGCCTGTAGCAATAACCTGAGCCTGTGCGTGTGGTGTCACAGCGAATACGTTTTAACCAATGCTGGCAAGTTCCACTCTGGCTCGCTGCGGTAGCCAGGATTGCTCACAGAAGCCGTTGTCCTCTCTCTTTTTCAACCCCCCCTTCTCTGCTGCCTGGACTTCCTCGCAGCCCAGCTGTGCTCGTCACGATCTGCCACAAGCAGCGATTTAATCCAGCCCACGGATAAGAGCTCCTTGTTTGTGCGGGAGCACGGGGCCGCGGTGTGTGGCGCGGCCTGGCTCGCCCAGCCTGCCTGCCCGTCTGATTACCAACGCCGTGAATTGTCCGCGAGGGCGGCTGGAGCGCGGAATCGTCAGCAGAGTTCGTCCGCGCTCCTGAATCACAACCAAGGGGGACGTCTAATGTGTTACAAAACACTCTGGTGGGAGGGTGATTTTTTTTTTTTTCTCTCTATAACTCTTGATATTGAAATGTAACGATTTTTTTTTTTTTTACGTATTGAAGTGTTATATGTTTTTGTTATCTATTGAACACAGAGCCCTAGATCTTTTTATGTTGAGCTTTTCATGCAGATTGTTATAAAATAAGATCTATTTGTTCCTTCTTTTGGTGACTAGATTTACAGAAGGACGTTCACAGAAGCTACCTGGTCTTCAAGCCTAGCTTCTTAACCTCACCAGCCGGGTCTTCAGATACGTGTCGCACGTCCGGCGGTCTGGCTTCCTCATAGAGGTCAGCCATTTACTCTCCCACTCCTCCCTTTGCTCTGTTCGACCGGCACTTCCTGTGGCCCTACTGGCGTCTGCTGATCCCACCGCGAGGGGAACAGGAGGCCACGTCACGGCAAATTTGCCACAGCCCCCGGCCCCTCAAGCGCATCCCCAGATAAAAACCGCGGTGTTGATGGTAGCGGTACTGTACAAACATGAGAGACACACTGTGGTCTAATGGATGTCTGTAGGTTGTATGAGGAACATGTCAAGTCAGCAAGAGTAGGGTTGTTGGGATCGCGGGTATGTGATTCACAATAGCGTGGAAATTTTATGGTCTATAATCTTATTTTGTGTGTGTGTGTGTGAGAGAGAGAGAGAGAGAGAGAGAGAGAGAGACAGAGAGAGAGTGAAATAGAGAGCTAGTGTGTGGACTCTGTGATTCTCTCTTAACTGAAACAGCGTTTATTTTCCTTCTTGCCGATCGGTTTCGTAATCGGCTGCAGTCTCCTCACGTGGTTCAGTGATTAACGGGAGCTCCCCCGCGCCTCCCCCATACTCTCCTATTCGACCCCCCCTTCCCGCTCTCGGCTTTTTCACTCTGGAACGCTAATGGTCGGTCGTCCCTGTGTCCCTGGTCTGTGGGACCCGGTTGCCCCGGGCGACTTGACGGCGCTAATGACGAATCTGTGAAAAGGGGACGGCCGTCGGCGTCGGCGGCATGAGAATTAACGCAAAGCGGCGGAATGGAACGATTTGCAGACTAATGAGGCGACACTCTCATTAGGAGTGCTGTGGCATTTCCGGGAACGCTTGCTGTTCATTAGACGCCGGGGTGCAGCGTTTGCATGTGAATTTTAACAAATTGTTCGATAATCCAGTATTCATGACCATGTTCAAATTCAGTTAATTTTGCTAACAAGCCTGAAATCGGAAGTGAGTTTTCCAAAACATTCGACGGTCCCTGCATCACATACTATTTAATGGCCAGTGCAGTTGCATTGCAGTCTGGTTGGCCAAATTAGTGCACGTTTAATTACTGGGACGGGAGAGTTTAATTCATATGAGTTTTGCAGAGGCAAATGTGGCTATTGGAGTTCAGAGTGGTGAGTGTTTATTTCTGTAAAGGGCAGCTTAGACAGGCCCCCTTCAGGCCGAGTGGAGTTGGAGGAGTCCCACAGCTTTCTGGAAATCCGTCCGTCGCCTGACCAGGTCACCTTGCATCTGTGTTTTCCAACCCGCTCCTCAGGGGCCTCCAGACGGTCCACGTTTTTGCTCCCTCCCTGCTCCCTGCCAGGTAGCACAATGCGCTGGTCCCTGAGCACCGACTTGGGGAAACGCTGCCTTACATCATCGTACCATGTTTGGCCTTAAATGCTTTTGGGCTGTGTTTGCCTACTTGGTTTGAGGCAAATAAAACATGTGAAAAAAACACTGCTGTAATACTGATTGAGACGATGCATTGGTCAGCACTCTTACATCATCTCCCCGTGTCATCGTGGGGTTTCCTCTAGGTTCTCCGGCTTTTCCCCACAGTCCAATCAGATGCTGAGGTGAAATGGAGTTGCCAAATTGTCTGCAGGTGTGAATGTATGTGTGAATGGTGAGTGTGCCCTGTGATGGGTTGGCACCCCATCCTGGGTTATTCCTTGCCTTGTGCCCATAACTTCCAGGACAGGCTCCGGATCTCTTGGACCCTGCATATTTTCTCAAGTGCTAGTAGGTATAGGATGGATGGATGGCAGAGAGAGACTTTGATTAACTGTAGTTCTGGGGATCTATTAAGCCCATATTTTGATAGGAGCTTTACACGGCAGCCGGAATCTTAGCCGATCTGCGTGCAGAGCAGCCTCTCGTAGTTTCAGTCCGGCAAACTTGGAGTAGCCTTGTCGTGCCCGAGGACAATGGCACGCTGACGGTGACACGGCGAAGGTCACTGCAGGCGAGGCGCGTCGACTGCTGATGAAAACCTGCAGCTCCTGCTTTACCCACACCGCATTCGAAACTGACGCTTCACATTGACCCTCGTATCCTCTCTCTCTTTCCGTC
>JAODKF010000049.1:8292846-8309560 GCA_026779585.1 Mormyrus proboscirostris | reverse complement strand
GTTCCTGGCTCTCTGTGGCAAGTTAAAGCTCCGTGTTCCAGAGCCATAACCAGGCCAGCCTCCTGCTCCGCCCCCCACACCCCCCCAGGCGCCGCCTGCTGGACCGGCAGTCTGATCTCGTTCTTGCTAAGCCTGGCGCATGCTGCCACGCCCTGCGCGCATCCGCTGATGTCGGCTCTGGATGCAAGATCGTTTGATCTGTCGCAGTAAAAACTAAAGCAATGAAAAAAAAAATTGGATAATCTGTCCAGAAGAGTGTTTTTTTTTTTTATTAATCTACCATGTCTGTTTCCATATGGAGTAACGGGGAATTTCAGAGATGCTGCTGGTGGAGATATCACCGTACCACTGACGCTCGCTTGATATCTTTGTCACTCCAGTGTTCGTCGTGTCTCCTGTCGTGTCCCATGTCTTTCTTTCATGCATCCTGCTGCAGCTTCTGAAATGAGGGAGCTCATTGGATGAAAGGGAGCCTACACACCTTCCTGCCCCCCCCAGGGATGAGAGAGATTTGACAGTGCATATGGTTGCTAGTCCCGTGAGAGCTTTTGAAGGGAACTCTGTCCTAGGAGTGACAACATGAACGTGAAACGTCTTTAGCTGTAACTGAATATACTGTCAGTCTACCTTACCTTAAACCCTGTGCTTTGTGTTGGGCTCCATGTTGGTGTTACCCCAAATGGATAAGTGGCTGACTTAGAATGACCCTTACATATACCATCAGTGCTGGAGGCTGGAAAGAATCCACTTTGATGCCGCCCAGGAAAAGTGAGCCTTCACTGTCCCTTGATGCTTTCATCTTTGTGATGTAATGAGTAAATCCAGCTTCCTGTTTTCCATTGGCTAGCAAAGGTCAGGTGGAGGGGAATGATAGCCAATGGGAGCTTCTCTCTTATGTATGACTTCTTGGTCTGTTTTTCCATTTCATTTCTATGAATATAACATTCGTATCTCCAAAGTGGGAAGCAGAAGTGCACCATGAAATGGGGATGATGCAATGCATGGGGGGGGGGGGGGTTATTTAATTTGTTTGATCGTTTAGCTAGTTTCCCATCTGGTTTTGTCTCACTGGTTAACCCACTTCCCCTTGGTTGCTTTCTGGGCCGGAATAAACCCGCTGGGGACTGACAGCTCGTGATGCTCCGACGCACGATGCTGATGCCTCGTTTTCCACGTCACCAGCCAAAGATACCAACTTATGAAGTTCTGCCACACACATTAAAAAATTATATAAATCAGATTTAGATGAAAATCTTCTGCATGAAGCAGCAAAAGGTCCAAAAGGCATAAACAAACATACATTCAGTGCAAAACGGGCAAGTTGCAGAGACGACACTCGTCAAGTAAACATAGTGCAAGCAAATTAAAATAGAGTCCTGAAAAGCAATATTATAGAATATGAATGAAATAAATACTGACAGGAAAAAATGAATACATTAGCAGATGGTAATGTGCAATTAAAAATAAACACCAGACTCTTACCAGTGCTGGGGTGGGACTCTTTCTGACATATATGACCTGGGGTGGGGGCGGCATGTTGTGAGAAATATACAAATACTGTAAGGGTTTCTGTCCCAATCAAAATATTGAGGTAATGTCTAACAAAAGGAAACGCTGTGCAGTGAGGTCTAGTTTGCCACAGAAAGCTTTCATGGTGCTCGCAGTCAACACTGGAGAAGCACCAACCTTTCAGGATGCAGTAGAGGACGCAGTGGACAGTGCAGCACACCATGTCCCTGACTCCCCAGGATCGTGTGGGACATAATAAATGAGTGATAGCATCTTAAGCTACACGGTCTTAAGTAATAACACAGTGATGTTTCTTGGCTGTGGTTCATCTTCTGTTTTACAAAGGCAAAATATTACAAAGGACTTTGTGAATCACAGTATGTTTTGAATCACTGGCATGTAAATAGCGGGTGGGGGATGTGACAGTGTTTAATGTTGAGTTTGAGGCCATTTGACAGTTGGATCCGGAGCAGGTCCTACGTCATTAACCTTACAGATCACCACAGCGGAGAATGTCATTTTTTTTACGGCACTTCACACTCATCTGGGATTGTCGCATTTAGGATTGGGGACTGTGTGCTCGGTTATGGCGCCATCTAGTGGATGTGAACTAACGGAACTTCGCCATGTATATTGCACTGTTATTAAAATGAGTACACATTTAGTTTTTTTTTTTATGAGAAGTGAAATTAAAATGCTGTTCACCTGTGCAATTTCTCCTTAATTTTTCCCATTTTAATATATTATTATGCTATTTACAGGCTGGGTTTTGTAATATGCCTACAATCCATTATTTTTCCAAGTGCTTCTGGTTGGGTAGTTGGGATTGCAACATACAACTGGTGCAGCTGTACGTGCAAAAGCCTGAAAGTGTATTACTGCCGATCTCTCTGCCGCTGTCGCATTTAATGGAAGTAGGGAGGGCTGACGCTTGTATGAGTAATTCTTTAAGTCTTTGGATATCACGCCGCGTGCGTGATTCTCTGTGATGAGCTGGTAAATCATTTCAAATGGCATTTATTAAGGCCATTTGAAATACAATGGGTCTGATGCCCCCCCCCCGTTTTACGTTATAGGACAGTAGGGAGGATTGTGAGGTCACTGAGGCCCCCACTGCCTGCACCCTGGGTGTCGACTTGAGAAGGGGACGCAGGCGTCACTCTGGCAACCTACAGCTGCCCCCGCTGTCATGGAGACAGGCCGAGAGGTCGCGCACCCCAGATGATGACCTGATGTCCCGGCCCACCACCCTGCCCTTTATGAACCCGCCCCGCATCGACATCACGCCCGTCGACCCCGAAAGGTGAGTCTGCTATGCCCCACCCAGCCCTGACTCTTTTACCATCCTCTGCTCTCCCGCGTTTTCCTCTCAGAAGTCCAATCATTCTTCCGAAAACTCAGTGCTTGTCCAACGCTTTTCGGGGCCCTAAGCAGTGTTTGATTAACCGTGCTGTCATTTGTCGTCATTTTCCCACTCTGACGGGCTGAACAGATGGAGCTTCCTGTGCTCCACTGTGCTCTAAGCAGCCACTTAGTTCACTCGTGCTTTAGGCTTGTCCTGAAAAATCTCAGCCTGAGACTTTGATACATTTTTGGTGGGTATTACATATCTCGGATGCAGCTATACTGTCCCACACAGGCCAAATACAGTAGCTACACTGACACTGAAAGGGCGGTTTGTCTTGGTTTTGCTGTCAATTTTGTAATTACTGAAATCTTCACGTACTTTTTAGTTTTTTCCTTCCAAACCGACCATAGTTGAATGAAGGTATTTTGTCACACAATAAAACTGATCCTGAGAGTCCCTTTGCACGGTGATAGAGTACAAATGATGTCCAGTCATCATGAATCAAGCTGCATTTCTTTGAGCCGTTAAAGAAAGATTGGGCTGAAGGTGTTTGTGCCCATATGTTACAGCTAATCAGATGATGATTGTGCTTGTCAGGAGAACATGTAAGGACTTGAGGCTGTTTACCCATGAACCTTTTATGCTTTTGAGTACAAAACTATTCCCAAACTATCCTAGCCGTGTGCCTGTTTAAATACCTTGAGGATTTTGTTAGTGGGCTTGCATAATTTAGAAGGTTTTCATAAAGCGATTTCTATTTTAGACATCAAACGGATGCTCATTCTAGTACAGACTACTTTCTGAAAACAATATGGTTTACACACTGTTCTTGAAACGGTGTGAGACATATTTTGTAAAATGTATGATTTTTACAAATCTTATTCCCTACGTGTGACGAAAACATCTAAAATTGTCTTAAAGGTAATTCTGAACATTATATATTTCGATGTCCAAATAATTAGTTAAGTCTTCGCTTCACACTAAATGCTTTAGTATATATGTTACAGATCCCATCGCAGCAGGACGTCTTGCACGTATATATTGCAGCCATACAGATGACGGTCTTGCTGTTTCTGCAATTTAGCAGCAGAGGGCAATCTTACTACGAAATGAGCCTGAGTGCTTGTTTTTGATTCTTTTTTTATTAGCAGGCCTATCTATTAATCTGTTACCCAAAGGTATTCACCATCAACGGTATATTTCTTAACGTTTTTTAAATTCTTAATCCAAAAAAATAAAATGAAAGGCTGCAGTGAAGACTGGGAAATGATCGAATTACATGGATGGATATCATGTATATGCTTGTATATAGTAAAGGAAACTCGTAGCGTCACACTTTACAATTGTCGCGGTTTTTGGTCTCAGTATTTATGTAAGTTTTCCCTCCGGCTCAGCCATCTCCGTACAAAGTCTCCGCGGGGAAAAGCGGAGCAGCTGCGCCGTAATAAAATCTGGGAGATTAAAAGCGGTGCCGGGTCTCTGAGCGCCGCAGCTGCTGCGCGACGCACGACTGGCCCATTAACCCGAACGCCCGCTAATCGCCTCTTAATTTGCAAACATCCAAGGAGCCTCTTCCTCCGTGTGCCGTTCCTGGGCGCTGCTTTCAGCCCTCTGGCGGTCTTGCCTGGGTTATATATTATGATTAGTGACACTATGCAGATCCATGCCGCACCTCCAGATTAAGTAACATTTAACAGTGTTAAGTTAACACTGACTCATTCTCTTCGTCTCCTCTCATGGGCTGATTAGTGTTGTTACTGGATGGTTTCCTTTTTCATGGAAAAAATGTCCGGTTGTTTAAATGGACGTAGTATAACCTTTTCACTTGTTAAAGTGACTTATGGCTTCGTAATGGTTGTTTCCTTAGCTAAAGCCGTATCTCAGATCGTCCTCCGAATTCTGTTTTCCGTGTAGTGGATCAGGGGCGGACTGGCAACAAAAAGCAGCCTGGGAACTTGGGGGGTCCTCAAAATGTATTTCCCGGTGCCCAACCCATCGGTCGATCTTGGGGTGTTTCCAGGTCGATGATTAATGATTGATGCATTATTTCATTGGTGGCAAAACAGACACAAATGTTTATCTATCTATTTACTGTATATATAATTATGTGTGTGTGTGTGTGTGTATAAAATATGTAAACAAACAGTTGTGGCTGTGCACCAATCATTAATCATCGATCTGAAGATCGACCCTCGGCTTGGGCACCGGGGAACAGTGAGCGGTCTGCCAGGAGAGTGGACGTACATGCTGATGCCCAGCCTGCGCCTGGTCTGGAGTCAGTGAGGACTTTCCACCAGAGATATGTGCTGGATTTGAGCTGTGGGTTACTGCGTTACAGCCTGTGCAGATTACACCGCTCACCTTGTTTCTTAGATGATGGTTTAATTAAAGCATGCAGTGATATTTTTTATGAACGGTATCCACAGTTTGGTTTTAGCATCATTTGGTGGCATCATTCGAGTCACAAAACAGTGGCCAGTGATTAATGATCTTTATCTGACGAGGGGTCATGTCTTGTGTTATTTCCAGATGAAATTTGATAAATTTTGGTAAGATCTAGATAAATCGAATGGTTATAAACAGAACACTGCTGGATTTTGATTGTGGTTGTATCCATTTACCACACTGGTCATATTGAAGAAGCAAGCAGGCCAGATTGATGACGTTTGTGTGTTTGTGCTGTCTATGAATTGTCAGTCCGTGTGCATGCATACACTTGCAGACACACACACACACACACACACACACACACAAACACACGTTGGTCTTCCTATCTAAATGGGGACCGTTCATTTCTATGGGAAAAACCCTAATCTCAATCATGACACCCTTAACCCCATACCCATCCCTAACCTTAACCATAAGTAACCAACACAAATACTTCTGGCATTTTTACTTTTTTGTTTGCATTCACAGATTTTTTATAAAACTGAGGTTATCCAAATGTCCCCAAAAGTAGGGAAATTTCAGGTTTCACTACACTTTGGGGACAATTTGGTGCTCAAATGTGATCTATGCAAACCCACACACACACACACACACACACACACACACACACACCACCATCATTTGATTCACTGTCAGAATTGATAACCCTTCTCTGTGACAGGTGTGCACTGGCTTATGAGTAAGATAGATCACTGACTGTGTTGCACTGTGTGTTCTGCTGTCTTTACAGAAATCTTGGGGCTTCCTGCTTTGTCCAGATTCTGTTAATGCAACGGGCAAATGACCAAGTCATGAACTCATCACTGGAAAGCAAAAAACACACTGATCAAATGTAAATAACCATTTAAACCGAAAAGAGGATTCATGCTGATTAATTATTTTGACTAATGACTTCTGGCTCGCAATCAGGGTTTTAATAATATGCACATCTGCCACGTCGAAATGATGGGATTTCAGGCGATTGCGACTTTCTTAGCGAAATAAGCGAACAGATTTGTTTTATACACGATGCTGCAGTCTTCAGCCGAGAGGTGCTATAGCCTAGCAGTGCCTGTCACACGTTTAATTACACTGAAATTGCGGTCCTTTCCAATTCATTTGACGAAATTGGCCGTTTTCATGCTTTTAGGCTCCTGTTTGCACTAGGAACGCGCCTGTCTGTGCGGGAGGCATTCTGCTGATTAGCCTGACTGCGCTAATGAATGGCGCAGCGTGATGCTGGCGGTGGCGGCTGCCTGCGGGACGGCAGCCCGCTAATCATGCCACTGTGTGAGGGCTGCGATTAAAGCTCAACGGCGCATGAACCGTCGCCTCAGCTCTGCTTTGGCCATTTGAACCAGAAATGCGAACGAGAAATCCGCCACTCGAAGGCTGTTACCCTTAGGTGGTGATTTTGCCGCGTGCGCCAGTGAGAGTGTCAGGAAGCGTACCGACGGGAACCTTGTTAATCTTGAAGAAAATCACAGATAAAAAGCTACCAGAAAAAAAAACATGAGAAAATTCACCGCTGCTGTAACTGCTGCTGCCTTACTTTGTTTACAGAATTTGTTTTGTATTTCTTAGAATGAGTTCAGGGTGTTTTCAGCATGATTCCCAGTGAACCTCGTGTAGGATAGAGGTTTCTGATTCAGCGCAAAGTGTTTATATTAGTTGAGCTATTCCTCAGGCCCCAGGTTCCTCACTGATAGACCAAGGTCACATCTCAGGAAACCAGTCATCTTTGCGTAATTGACTGTGATGTTTAAAAGGTCACACTGGAGTTTTCTGTTGGGACTAGCTGCGCTGTGAACTGGCCGGAGGCAAAGGTGAAGTTCTTGAGGCGTGTCAGCCATACTGACCCTGTCTCCCCCACCGTGTCACTTGGGCGCAGGTCTTGGCAGAGGCCTGGAAGTGTGATGTTGGAGCTCCTAATGAAAAACACGGAATCGCTTTTTTATGCAAGTTAGGTATGTTCATTTTAAAGATGCCCCAAGTAACATGCAGTTTTTATACATTTGCATAGCACAATACATCCACCCATCTATCCATTTTCTGTAATCGTTTGTCCTATTCAGGGTCACAGGGGGGTCTGGAGCCTATCCCAGAGATTATGGTGCAAGGCAGGGAACACCCCAGGATCGAGAGCCAACCCATCACCCTAGCACAAGACAATATTGCTAAATTTCTTTACTAAGCAACATAGTGGTGGACTAATGGTTAGGGAAGCATGCTTACGATCGAAAGGTTGCTGGTTTGAATCCCCGACCAGTAAGGTACCACTGAAGTATCCTGAAGAAAGTACCGCACCGCACCCATACACTGCTTCCCAGGTGATGAATAATAGCTGCTCCCTGCTATGTCACATATGGGTTAAATGCAAAGGCCACTTTTCGTTGTGTGCTGTGGTTTGTCAACAGTGACAATTAATCACTTTCATTATTCAATAGTAGGTCTCAAACCAACAACCATCTGGTTAAAATTACATGTCCTTGCTAGCTGCTCTGCACAGCTCAAGAATGTATCCGTTCTTTGATTTACACTGCACGATTATCCCTAACTCTCTTATGCCAGTGATGCTGGTATTTATGATACATGCAGCATGCCCTGTTGTTGCTTTTAAGCATTCTTGTGATTATTTTCCCCTCTTTTTTTATTTAATAAAATATGAAAAATATTCTACAGACCAAGCAGTGGAAAAATTCCCAGTCAGGCTGCAGTTAAAGGAGGCCATGTCATGACAAGGCTGATAATTTGTGTGGTGACATCAGGGAAATTTTATTTCCAGAGCAACAAGCTCTTTGTCCTCCCGCAGTCTGCTCCGGTTTGGCCGCACGTGCCAATGGGAATAGCCTCCGTCTCGCGGTGAATTAACCACGTCGTGTTTCGGGCTGGCGGTTTCCTGCATTCCTGTCTGACTTTGGCAGAAGCTTTGTTAGGTCACAAGTCATCAGAATGCAGTGGCGGTACCGCAGCCTCTGGGAGACAATCTCCTTCGCCAAGCCCGACGAGCTATCCCTGCCGTCAAAGCGGTCGGGAGCCAATCAGAAACCAGAGGGGGGTGGAGCCTGTATCCACTGCGAAAATCTTCGACTTATGACTGTGTTTTTTTTTTTTTCTAAATCCTCAGTGAACATTTGTGAGTATCCATGCTCGCTTCCCTGCTGTCATTTTCTATTTTGTTTTTTTTTTTTTTTCCCAAGGTTTATCCCGGAAGGTGATTATCATTTTCAGTCTAACAAGGGAGAATTTCTGCCCTTAAATCTCCTCGGGGGCAACTTCTGGATGAGAGTGTTGTTTGGACTGGGACCCTGATGAATAATTCATAAGGGTGGATTTTTGAGGGAATGAATGGCTCCATTGAATGATAGTGTGTACTTTGTAGATATACCGTAGCGACCAGGAGACTTTCGACGCAGAGCGAAGGAGAGCACGGGAGCGTGAGAGAGGGAGAGAGGACGAGGGAGAGAGAGAGAGAGAGAGAGAGAGGGAGGGGGAAGAGAGAGCAGAGGAGTGTAGCTTTCTGTCGGGAGGTGTAGCCGTTCTTTGAGAGAGCTCTCCATTGAAGCCATCGGCTAGCGGGGGCTTGTGGGAGCAGGCTGTGCGTGTCGTTAGCGCCCCCCACGGGGGTCCAGAGCTGCTCCGGAGGGGCCGCCGAGCGTGGGATCGACACCCCCGTCCCGAGCCGAAATGTCTGAGAGGGAGGGCGCGCTAGGGGAGCCGGACCAGCGCGTCCGAGCCTTCAAGGAGCACCTGAGGCTGGAGTTGGAGCCCCCCCGGGGGGGTTGCAAGGGGGCCATCTCCCCTAGGGCCTCGCCCCGCAGCTCCCCGCGCCTCTTCAGGAAGCTGATGGTCAACAAGAGCATCCGGCAACGGCGTCGCTTCACCGTGGCGCATACGTGGTAAGGACCGGCGTGCGGACCGGCACGGGGGGGTCCACCGTCCATAAAGCAGGAAAACCAAGGTCCTGATTTGACCCTACGGTGTCCTGCTTGCCTGACTCCATACTGGAATATGATACTTACTGCCTGTTTGTGTGGAACTTTTCTCTCTCTCTCTCTCTCTGAAGTTTTACCGCTTTAAGAAACGATAAGTTTGATTTGTCGCACTAAGTCTGTATTTAGCTATCAGATGTACATTAGAGCTGCAGGTAATGTCACAGTGCGTAGGGATGAGCTGATCGACGTCCGTGCGGCTTGTTTGAGCGCTGATCTAATTCTGGGCCGGTGTGCTGTGCCAGCATTCCGCCGGTGGGTACAGACCGATTCCGCCTATCTGCCTGCGTGCTTCTCCGATCCGCATGTCTCCGGCGTGCCGATGTAACACGCGTGTGGATACCTTTCGGAATAGTACACGGTTGTCGTGGGCGATGTGTGGGGGGGGGGGTGATGCTGGGATGCAGTGACGCACAAAAAAAAAACCACTACAAAAGCTAAATATAAACATAACTGCACAATACTCATTTCCGGTCCTGGGGAGGGGTGGAGTTGATAAACAGCGGTCCTGGCTTTCAGACCCTGCCTGGGTAAAGGAGCTGTTCGCTTCTGTTGGTTCCGATTGTGTTCTGCTGCCTCACACGACCCGTTCCTTTGTCACCAGGGATGGAAACGGTTTTGCGCCCATAATCCTTAACCCAGTGTGGCACAGACGTCACTTCACGCTTTAACCGTTTTATTACAGTGGCGTGAATTCGCTCCCGTTTCATGGGGCTGCTGATGCTCTTGGTTTAATTCCAGAAACACGGCAAAGCGAAAAGTCCTTCTGGGATTTTGTAAATTTAAAAAAAAAAATTGTAATTTATGCTTGTTTGAGGTTTGACTTGTATTTGACTAAAGAGAAAAAGCAAACCCATCACCCTCCACAATTATTTAAAAATGCTAATAATAATGGATGTAATGATACGAATGATAAGAATTACCTATAATAAGCATTACCTAGTTGCCTTCTGCAGAATGGAAAGGTGGGTTTAGCAAGTCGTTTTCATTTGTTCCTGGATGAATGTGTTTTGTGTGTGTTTGTGTGTGTATTCAGGTGCATTTGTGTGTCTCTGTGCACTTGCATTTGTATGCATGTCTGTGTTTGTGTGTGCGCACGGGCATTTGTGTGTGTGTGTGCATGTGCATTTATGCATGCGTGTATGTATGTGTATTTGCATTTGAGTGCATGTGCATTTGTGCTTGTGTGTGTGTGTGTGTGTGTGTGTGTGTCTGTCTGTCTGTCTGTCTGTGTGTGTGTGTGTTTGTCTGTGTGTGTGTCTCTGTCTGTGTCTGTCTGTGTGTCTGTCTGTGTGTGTGTGTGTGTGTGTGTGTGTGTCTGTCTGTCTGTGTCTGTCTGTGTCTGTCTGTGTCTGTCTGTGTGTCTGTCTGTGTCTGTCTGTGTCTGTCTGTCTGTCTGTCTCTGTCTGTGTGTGTGTTTGTCTGTGTGTCTGTCTGTCTGTCTGTGTGTGTGTTTGTCTGTGTGTGTGTGTGTGTGTGTGTGTGTGTGTGTGTGTGCACTTACGCTACAATATTGACATCACTGGCACTCAGCTGCCTGCAGAACCGTGACTGAAACGCTTCCGTCTGCCCGTTGTGTGAGTGGGTCAGGTGGGGACTCTCGTGAAAGGCAGCCATGCAGCACAAACAGTGCGGACACAGTCATGGTGGGGGTGTGTTAGGGGGGCAAAAGAAGTGGAATTAGATGTTAGTTGTTAACCCCAGAAAGATCAGGTGCTGATTTGCTATACCCGGCTTGCAATGTCTATTGTTTGGAAGTGTCGATGTTTTATTAGAATTTTAACTTCGATTAGTCATAGGTTTGACATAGATAAAAATGTTGTAAATATGGGTTTCAAAACAAGACGCAACCTTTCTCATTAATCAGGTAGCTTTGTGTTGCTTTAAGATTTTTTTCTGTTATTTGCTTGAACCAAGATTATCTTACACGATAACAAAGCTCAAAATCATGGTCATCATGCACAGTGTCATGTTGACTCGACGGCCGTAGCTGGTCAGGATCTTTCTGAAGTTGTGAGGCCCTCGAGCAATAAGCAGCGATCAAATGTTTCATTGTCCCTCCCTGTCCTTATGTGACATGATTTCAGCCGTGTGTGACGTAAGCTGAGCTCCTCAAGCGATCGCTGATTGCCTAAGGACGTTGTGGTTAGATGGGAAAACGTGCCTCATTTTAGCATTCCCTGTCACTGCATTGGGGATTTCTTCTACTGTTCTGGTTCTTAATGGGCAGGGGATTTGCCTCAGAGTACTTCAGAGCTGGGGGTCAGGAGCCCCTGGGTTTTTTCTATGAGAAACCCCTCCCGGAGATCTGCTCCGTTTCCGCATCTTTAGAGGGCTCGGGATACAATTTGGCACCCAAAACAGCCCTGTTTGGTGTCTGTGTATGTAAAGGTCAATCAGTCCCCCAAGGGAACATGTGGTTTAGGAAGATAAGGACCAAAGAAATTCCCTTCAAATCCCAGGAAAGGATGCTGCAAAGCCAAAGCCGCGCGTCGAAATCCACATAATCCGCAGTTAGCAAAAGCCAGACGTAAAGTACATAATAATGCTAGGTGACCCCGCCTCACAATTAGCGCGGGAAAAACAATCTCTAGGGTGAAACCACACGAGGGCTCTGTCGAGAAGGGAGATTAGGTTGACGGTAGAGGCTGTAAATTGAACAAGGTCAGTGTATCCATGGACACGTTTCACATCTTCGAATGTGGGCAAGCACTCATTACCGGAGTTTATAATTAAATTTGGGCACACAAGCAGGAGATAATGACGAGTCACATCTGGCTTCTGTTAAGACTCAAAGCCCATGTTCTCTTTGGTGTGGTTGTCGCGTTTGGAACCACACTGACCGATTCAATTGGTTCCCCGAAGGACTTTCTGATCTTTTTTTGGCTTCGGTTGACGACCCTCCTCGCTGAGGAACTGGTCACAATAGGTTTATTCCTCAAACACTTTTTCCTCCCATTAAAAAATGTTTAAGGTTGTTGGTGTGGAAGATCCCTGCCTTCTGTAACCGCGTTTGGGATCATGGGCGGAATGGCTGTGGGTGACTAAGCGGGCAGTTGTCTGAAAGCTTGGCGTGAGGAAGCTGTCTCCTGCTGTGTAACCCTAGCATCCAGCCTGCGAGAGTCTGACAAGGAGGATTTTGTCGCTCTGTTTGTTTCAGGTTCAGCCGTCCGTTAAGCCTGCCTGGCTTATCTGTCTCTCTTTTCCGTCCAGTTTCTGACTTTGTTGTATTCCTTTGTGAAGTGGGGTATGGGGGAAATTTCTTGGAAGAATACTCAGTTTCTTAGTGAGGATTTTATTTTTTTTTTTTATCTGAAAAAGGTCTCCAGGTGCTTTTCTAGATTAAAAAGCTATTACTGTCTGAAGGAAAAAGCTGTTCCTCAAATATGGCTGAATTAAGAGCTAAAAGAGTTTTGTGGGCCGCTGTTATAGACATAGTCAATCGCAGCTCCATAAAACCGATTCGCCACCCCCCAGCCTGTTGAAGGAATTGCTTAACTCTGTGGTGGCTCTGCTTGTTGTAAAAGGGAACTGCAGAAATAAACCAGGAATTGCAGGTGTTGCTCCCTGCAAGATGGCTGCTCTCGACATTTTGACGTTACTTGGTTTTTGTCAGCAGTGACATGCAGCGTACTTCTCGCTGTCCTGGCCTCCAGGCTGAGGGCTCTGAACTGCAGCAGAAAGCTTTGTCTGGGTCCTCTGCAAGCGTCGCACCTCGCCGGACATTCAGTGGCTCATGTCCTTTGGTATTGTTATAATACTTCCATCCCTGCTCTGACTGCTTTTGTCACCGCCTTCCAATCTCTTCGTTTTTAGCCGTGATTGTGCGGTTCTTAGCCTAGCTGCTGTAAATTGGGCCCAGCAGGTCTTAATGGCCAGCTGGTTCACTTCCCTGAAGGTCGAGAGATCATGGTACTGCAGGAAGTCACACAGCGGCTTCGATTATAAATGATTCTGCAGAGTGCGTCTGTCACACCTACTGTAACACTGCGCAGGGGATTTTGAGTCTGGGGTGACAAGCGAGCACATGACCGTGGGAGTGTAAGTTTAGCTGAACTGCGATGACAACAGTCAGTAGGCGGCCTTGTGTTCCGGTTTGACTCTGTATCCCTTTTCATCATGTCTAGTTTCCGGTTGATTAAAGTCGAAGTGGTTGTGTTTTCCTTAGCCAAAGCCCCTCCCAGGAATATTTAGTTTAATCTCCATAATGCTGTCCTTTGCTCCCGGCCTTTTTGTAATCTCTTAATTTGGGCAGACATTTTTGAAGCGTGATCGGCGACTGTGATTACCATTTATGACTCCCTTTTTTGGCAGTCTCCAATTAGCATAACCTTCTCTGGCTGCCACCCTGAGAGCACCACCTGTGCTCCTGTCCAATTTCAATCATGTCCTTGTTATCGGTGCCATGGATTTTTATAAGATCAAACCTTGACAGAAACTGGTTTTCATTTCTCCAACATGACACCGATTCCAGGCGCTTGTACTTTGAGTCAAAGAGGAATCGTCCCTGTGTGATGGACTTCTGCTCTCTACTGTTTGACGTTACAACAAGAGTCAATTAGTATCATTGCTATTAGCAGAAAGGCTAAGTGGCCCAGCCTCTGCCCTGGTCTGACGTGTGCTGCTATCAATTTACTTGCACCAAGGAGAGCATATCACCAGGGCATGGTTGATATCCAGTTTTGGGGCATATACTGAGAAAGACATGAAATGGACCTTATAAAGTATCTTTATAGAGTCTTTATGGTCTGCGTATGGCAAGGTCGGTTACTGCTGTTCTTAAGTGAAGTTATTGTGTGCAGAGTCTGTCAAGAAAGAATGAGGCTGGTAGGGAATTTGATATTAGTCAGGGTTAATTGCATCAATTTATTCACTGAAAGAGGCCATTATTTGCAGAGGCAGGAGAGGGTGTCTTGGGTTTCATGTTTGTGGTCAAAGAATTACAGGTTATTTAGTCGTCTTACTTTTCTGGATTTTTTTTAGTCGCATTGTGTATTTTCTTAGCAGTCGGCCATTTCTAAGCCACAGTACTCATTATACAGACAGCCCGCAGCTGGTTATTCGTGACTCTGAGGGTTTCAGTGCGTTCCTCAAGGGTTCTGCAGTATTTCCTCACATGATAATATATCAGAAGTTACTTGACCCCCTAAACATTCTGATGAATGCAATTCATATTCAAGCAATGGAAAGCCAGCTTTGATTACTCCTTAAAAATTAGGCCCTGTTTTACATACAGGTTGCTGTCTATAGCCGGGAATTTTGAAATGAGAAGATATCCGATCACTGTTTCAGGTGTCCAATACTTAAAGGCTCAAGATTTTGACGCATCGATGGGGTTGGGGTGATTTGCGTTTCTGCGCATGGCTGTTCGGCTTGTCAGATGCTCCAGCACCGTCTGAACAGCCTGTGCATGCTCACTCACGACTCTGCTAATGAAATCTCTTCTCTCCCTTCCTGTGCCTCCCACATCTCTTCTGCTTACATGCCCTTTGTCACATTTCGGAGGAGTTACCATTGCCAATTTCTGCTCTCTCCGTCTTTTACCCCAGTTCTAGTCCTACACGATTATTGCGGCAGAGACAATGGAGACGTGCGACACAGTCACCACTTACGTGATAAACACAGAAATCTGTCGCGAGGCTTGATTCCACAAGTGAGACTGAACTATCTGCTTCCACATGCATAAATATCACAGCTACAAAGAAAGTATTTTAAACCGAAGTAACTGGGTGAACTTATTTCTTATTTCTTTTTAAGTTCTAAGCAATTTTTTTATGAAATCTTTCTCAAGTGTCTGCTCCAGGAAACCCATTTTTTGGACTCCATCTTTTTTATTAGTTCTGTATCTGATTTACATTTACTGTAAATTTTAAATAAATTGTATATATAAGTCACGGGAGCAGCAGCCAAGACCTTTCCTTGGTTGCGTTTTTTTTCTTTTGATTGCTGTCTGCCCTTTAACCTGCTCTTTCTTTTGAAAGTAGTACGGCTGTTTGACCCCATTCATAGGTGACCAATAATAGGTAGAATGATGGAAATCTGAAAGGGTTTGTTTTATGGCTTCTGTTGATCTTCCGTGAGGCATAATTGCACCTCCATCAAGCTCCACCTTTCCATCTTTCTTTTTTTATTTTCCTTATCATTGTTTTTTTTTGTCTCCCACTGACAGAGATAATCTTCTGCACAGCCAGCCTGGACACCTGAAAATAGCGAGTGCTGGTTTAATGCCCATTAAATCATTTTCGCTTTGGTCTGCGATGCAGTAAAGCTTCAATCATGCACCATGATGAGAATTTCACACGTTGCAGGGTCCTTATGTCTCCAAGCAAATCATTAATTAGGTGTCTTTTGTGAATGTCTGTGGTCTCTGTGGGTTATTTTAGTTCTTAGCAGAAATATTTCAAATAAGAAAGGAAAAATGAGATGTTCTTTCTTACTTGTATTACTTACTTGTATTAATAATCCTAATTTTTTGTTGTAGGTTTTTAGATGTACTGCAACTTTGAGATGCCTTTGGTATTGCATGTAAATTGCAATGCTTTTAAATATTGTGGATTCTGCAAAATTAATGGTTATTTCAGTTGTTTTCTCCCCACATGCGTATTCATGCATATACGTGGCCTGAAGAGAATGCTTCGCATTCAGCAGGAATGTCAATTATCTAATTGATCTATTTGTTTGATACTGTTTGTTTGGCATTGTGCCTTGGAACAGGCTAGAACAGGCTGAACTACTCCAGCAACTAGGCAAGGTGGTCAAATGTGAAACTGGTTCGATGTGACCAGTGTCACATCTCATTTTGACAAAAACTCTGAAATAGTAGCCTAAAAATAGCATCTTGGGAAATGTTTAGACTCCTGTCTCCAAATCCTGGCTGCTGCTTTAATAAAAAGATACACAGTGCTGATGATGATGATCGATGATGATGATGTCATACAGCCCATGATGCGTAATCCACGTTGCTCGCTGCTAAGGTCGATTTGTCATGCCTTGCCCCAATCACTCTCTCCTCATAAGTACAGCAATTTGCAATTTCAACAGCAATTCTCAGGTAGGTCCCGAAAGGTCAAAATCATGACTCACAAAGCCCAGAGAGGCACACTGAAAACAAACGTGCTACCTGGTTTTTGGCTACATGCCACATGTTATGACTCTCAATAGAGTTGACACCAGGGGTGTCATAGGTACACAGTCTCTGTTGTCAACATCTGTTTTATGGAGTATGGCTTTTTCCTGTATTTGTTTTTGTGTCAGGATATCGTGTGAGTAGCATTTGGAGCAGCATTCTGTTTATTCTTGTGACTGTGCACCTAAGAGGGCTGCATATTTTGCCCATTAGCGGGTGGCCAATTTACCGTTCCTATATTAATTGTTCGGTATTATATTCCATTTGCATATTTATTTATGGTGTGGTTTTTTTTTTTTGTTTATGGGTGGG
>JAODKF010000049.1:8268416-8282149 GCA_026779585.1 Mormyrus proboscirostris | reverse complement strand
CGTTTCCCCCCCCCCCCCCCCCCCCGTGTACTTTTCCCCCAAAGGCCTTAAACTGCCTTTGAACTTTCAGGATCTTGTCTGGTGCCGGTCAGCTGTTAGCTAGGAGTACCAGGAGATGGAAGAGTGCTTCGCTGTCAGCCTGCCAGAGATGAGTTTCATCTCCCCGACGAGCTGCGGTCGGACAGCTCTGCCGAATCGCAGACGAAAACCAGCACAGGGCCCCGAGAAAGTGCTGCAGTTCCCCCCACCCTCCCCGAGACTCTTGCTCAATGACGCCCTTGCCTTTTACTCAGGAGGACAGGAGTGATGTCTTGTGGGGCAAAGGTTTCAGATTAATCTCTTTAAACCAAAGGGGTTCAGTCTGTCATTTATCAATATTTTAATGCTTCGTGTTTCTCAACCCAGTCCTCAGATCCCCAGACAGGCCTTGTTTTTGCTTCCTCCCAGCTCACATCTGTACTAGGTTTCCAGTGCTGAATGTTTCTTTATTGTTTGATTTGGGTGCGTTGGGATCTGGAAGGGAGCAAAAATGTGGACAGTCCAGGGAGCCACCTAGGGCTGCACTGAAAAACACAGTCTTTAAACAATAGACTGTAAACCAGTTTGAACCAAATACGATAATTTTACTGTTCTCTTTACATGAGTATTTTAGGAAGAACAATGCTTTTCTGTAAATGTTTTATGTGAAAGTTTGATTGCAAACGGTGATTTTAGCAGATTCTGTTGAAATGTGCAAGAATTTGGAAAGGAAATCTGAGAAGGATGAACTGAGTCTCATCCTCAGCAGAAGCTGTGCAATGTTTTCCTTCAAGGCTGCAGGTTCTGAGGTCTGATTGTGGAGCCAAAATCTCAGGCTAAAGATGAAGAAGCTGAATAGCGGTTTAAGTGTTATCAGTCATCTTTCTTATTTCCCGTTTTGGCTAAATCTCAATCGGCAGGTCGCTTATTTTAGGATTTAACAAGGAAACGTTTCACTAACCTTTTAGCGGATTAAGCACCGAAGCAAGTAGCTGGAGGGGAGTGAAGATAATGTGGATCTTTCCGTAAATTAATTTTGTCACCTTTATCAACTTGCATTTTCTCGAGATAACAATTAACTATTGAAGCAGTTCTGCTGAAATTTGTCAAAATGTGAACTGTGACACCTACTGGGATGTATGTTTGTTAGTATTTCTCAATGGAACAGAATTCCGCAATCTGCTTTAATATTATTTCCATTCGAAGACAAACAGAACAGCGGAACTATTAAAGTAGGAGTACAATACTGGCCTGGTTTGATGCTGTACATATATACTGTCCAGTGCAATACAATGAATGTTTATATGGGTATATACTGTACACGTTATACAAAACGCTATGTAATTTCAAATTACATGTATTTTAATAGTAAAGTTTTTACAATAGTTATTCCTAAAGAAAGCTTCACATCCTTTAAATTAAAATCCATCAATAAAAATGAAACTGTATCTTCTTCCTTCTTCTGAAAACCAAACACAGGGGACCTTGTTATTTTAAGGAAGTCTTCACACGGGCTTCTTTTTCGAGGGCAGACCGTTGCGGGAACTATGAACTGTTGCTCCTCTGAAGTGCCTCTGAGTTGTGGGGCCGCGTGCACATGTGACAGGATCCTACTGGCTATTTTTTGGTCCAGATGGGCCGTCCCTCTGCGGGGGGGGGACACGGGGACTCTACTGACACTCCAGAGGACTCTGGGTGGAACATCCCAAATGTTTATGGAGGCCTGGAGCCGTGGAGAAGCCAGAGACCCTTCCCCCACAAAAAAAGAAGAAGTAAACCCTGCCGGCACCAGCACACGTGCATGATAACCCCCCCTTCCCCCGGCCAGCTCATTTCGAGGGTGGGTGTGTCCGTGTGGTTTGTGAGTCTGCTCCCAGAGATCCGCCCCAGGTCTCAAAGGCAGCCAGCCCGAGAAAGGAAGCAGCTCCAAGTGAGCGAGCCGGTGGCCGGTCAGCCAGCAGCAGCCGCCCCGAGGGCAGTGCACTCCGGTCCCCCGAGGGTCATGTTCCGGCGCTCGCCCTGCCATCGGGGCAGGGTCCACTTTGACTTCAGCGAAGAAGGGATCAGGAAGGTCCGCCTGTCTGCCTCTGCCGCCAGGTCAGCTCCTCGTCTCTCCCGGCAACTTCCTTGCTGGTGCTGTCAACATTTCACTTGGGCTGCACTAGTTTCTCGACTTGCTGGCTCGTTCCCCAGAATGTGTTGGTCTTAGACGGGTTTCGGGTACCGCTCACGACCACTCGCCTGTGTCTCCGAGATCTTTGGGATGGATGCGTGTTTTCCAGCTGCGGAATCGGTGTGACATCGGTCTGAATACGAGCAGCAGGTCAGTACTGAGAAGGCTGGTGTCCCTGTAAGAGGATCTGGGGCGTGATGCTTACGAGCGGTTCTGAGTCCACGGAGCGCTGATGTTACCTCTCACTTTGTGTTTCCTGTCCTTAATGCGATGGCTATGACCCATCAACAGAACTTCAGCTCAGGAACTCGCGACCGAAGCTGTGACTGACACCACAGATGCGTTTTTTTGCCAGTCGCTGCCAACCGCAATGGCAGATGGTCGATGCCGGCTGACTTTCAGAGATGCGTGGTCTCCTGGGGTCTAGACACTGTGTGTGTGTGTGTGTGTGTGTGTGTGTGTGTGTGTGACAGAAACCACCACCCTTACCCTTCGCTCATTTTCTCCCTGTGAGTATCAGTGGTTAAGCCCTGAAAGCTGTTGAAAGATGACACATGCGCCCAGTGAGTAATATTATTTCTTATATTCAAGACCTCATGCTGCCTGATATCCTGCAGTTTAATAAATCACAATCTAAAGGAGTCAGTCCACTACATTAAACATTTATCCCTCCAACATTTATTGTGGACAGGGTCATCTGAAGCCATTCCCAGCCAGAGTGGGGTGCGATGCAACGGGGTCACCTTAAGCCGCATGCCAGACCATCGCAAGGCGCACACACACAATATTGGTGATTTAGACACATCTAATTGTGTGTCCTTAGATAAAATTGTAATTTCTTGCACTTTGGAGGAGTAGGAACGGCTGTTATACATACTTTGGTTATATTAACAGAAGTTTAAAAACCCCACTTTTTTGGTTTGGTGCCCCATCCTGGATGGATGGATGGATGGATATAGTGATCGATCTGTTATACATGAGTATCTTTGTAAGTTTTGAAAAATGCATTGGTAATTCTAAAGCGATAGTTATTGAGGGGCTCGGGGGGGGGGGTCTGTGATTCTAGGTATTTAACAGATCTCCATGCAGGGGTGAGCTGATGTCACCATCAAGGTGACTCAAGGACTTTAGATGTCGGGAGGAGGTTCCACAAGACAGTGGGAGTACAAGCAAACCCCACATGCACGCCAGTGGTAGGACATAAACCCCATTTCATGTGAGGTGTGGGGGAGCAGTGGCTGCCCCTTTGCAGCTTTTTTGGTCATATGCTTATATGGGACCTGTCTGGATTCTTAATTGTTTAGTCTAAAGATTAATGTCATATATATGCAAAGTGCCCAGTGGCCAGTGCCCAGGCCGATGGTCTTCCAGGTCCATTCATTCACAGGTGTCTGATCCTACAGTGGCTGCCTGTACTGCGACCTGTGTCGCCACAGTCGGGAGGGACCCAGTGGTGCCTTTCTTGCTTTTATCCCTCCTCGGGAGATCAGATAAGTCTCTCCCAGCCACCAGTGCCTTTTAGGGTAAGGAAACTTTGTAAAGCTTAAAGCAAGCAGCTCCGACGAGGCGGTTAGACCGGGACAGCATTCTGTTTCCATTCGGATCCGGATCCTGCTGGAGAACAATATCAGCTTTTCCAGACCTTGAGCCCAAGGAACAAATAGAATCATAAGCTCCTGTAGCTCAGTGAGTAGAGAATTGTGATAACACAATGGTTGTGGGTTTGAATCCCAGGGAGCAGATTGCAACCCTTTTCTAAAAACTGCCACTTGATTTGGATAAAGCATCAAATGAGCTAATTGGATGCTGTTTCACTGTGTACACTGCAGTTTGGCTGATGAACTGTAGATAGCTGTTTTTTTTCCCCCTTAACTTTACTTTCGGTCAACCCCCCTCCCCCCATGTCCCTGGAGAGTATTCCACAGAGCAGGAATCCTTTTATTAGCCAGATAAATTAAGCCAAATGTAAGGATTGTCCAACAGGAATGTCACTAACCTCTTTCTATTGGACAGTTATCACGTTTGGCTTAAATCATTCAGCTAACTGGGAACTCCTGCTTTGTGGAACACTGCCTGCATGTCTGTTCTCCAGCTTTGACACTGAAGACCTACTTGACGTGAATGAGGAACACAATTCACATAACTTGCTAGTTAATTGCGACCTTGCTTTAATTTTAATTAATATTAGCATTCTTTTAACAAGGAAAGGAAACGATATTTAGAATGTCTTATTTACACCATTATAAAGTTTTCCTAACAACACATTGATTAATGCAGCCATTTTGATTAAAATGTAAACTTGCAACGAGTCATTAAACCAATAGCTCGATTAAACCTAATTAATTAAGAGCTCGGGTTGATGACATACGGGGTATGACTCCAAAACATGCTTGGATTGGCGTTGAGTTAGGTCAGTAAGTGATATAGTAGAGAAGTAGGGCTGTATATGCAGCAGCACAAAGCAGGAGCAAAATGGACTAAAATAAACCAATACGCCTCTTTGTAGCACTTCTCAGTTCACTCAGAAAAAATATGCGATTTTGAGTCGGGTTCAGCTTCACATTATAAAACAATTAACGGTTGGGAAAAAAAAACAACTTAATCAGTGCCTTAAGTGTTGTAAAATGCAATTTGGGTGTTTATTAAATGCCGATATCACAGGGCTTCCGGGAGCACAGAGGTGCCTGCGTTCAGCTGCCCTTTAGCTTAACACCAGTGTTTTGTTATTACAGGAACTGCAAGACAACCTGCATCCTGCGATCGGCAAAATCGTTCCTGCTTGTTCGGTTTAGATAAGCGGCGGGACAGACATTTCAGTAGCCTGTGGATCCGGATAAGCTCGTGTGGTGTCGCCCCCGACACAACCGGCCTTTGAAACTGTCGTCCAGCCGAAATGCACTTTTAGTGCTCCCTGAAAGCGAAGCACGATTTGCATACTGTTTTTTTTTTTTTTTTTAAATAATTTACTATAGCCTACCTTATGCGGTTTTTGTGATCTATATATTCGTTTACTGTTCCGTGATGTGGGGATCCGCCTCTATGATTTGAGAAGCAATCACTATACGTATGACCCCTTAACCAATCTGTTTGTTAGTTTTTCATTCTACCGTACAGTACTGTAATTGTTTTATACCATATGTAGCAGATAACGGCGCAAACACGCTCCTCGTTCCCCATTCCACTCTTTACTGTAGGTCTGCGGTAAAATGACTTAAACACATGCTTGACCTTGCTATGTGCTTTTTATGTATCCGGGTTTGGTGGTGGGAACTGGTAGCTTGCTAAACTTATTAGGCTACATGGAGAAGTAGGTTGAACCTTTGTTTTATGTTTACCGCGAGTTAAAAAGAAAAACCCGCCATAATAAATGTATTGTGTGTGTCTATGCGAGAAACAATCAACCAGCCTTCCACCCATTTTCCTCCCTCGTGCAAAGACCAACGTTGGTTAATGATGTCTGCAGGCTTTAAAACCGCGAATGGTAAAAAGATAGCTGCTGCTAAATTTGCAGTGGTGGAAATTTGTTTCAAGTCTGTAGGCCGCCGACAAATTACAAACCCACAGTGACGGATGTTCTCCGTATTTGCATCCAGCTGCTCATGCTGTCTGAGGATCTGCAGTCTCATAAATCATAATATATCTGAAGGAGTCGGTTCACTGCATTCCACATTTATCTTCCAAACACTTACTGCAGACAGGATCATCTGAAAGCTCCGGCACGAAGGGGCACATCCCTGTAGCTTATTCATCGTGAAATGCATGCAAAATTTGTAATTTAGAGACATTTAATTCTCTCTTTAGATGAAATTATAGTTTGCTCCACTTGTATGCAGGAGTAGGAAAGGCTGTTAACCTGTACGGACAAAAGTACTGTGACATCTGGCCATTACACCTACAGGAACTTTAATGACGTCCCATTATAAACCCATAGGCGTCAATATGGAGCTGGTCCCCCCCGTTGCAGCTATAACAGCTGACACTCTTCTAAGGTTCTAAGGTTTTGGAGTGTCTGTGGGATCCTTTGCCCATTCATCCAGAAGAGCATTGGTGAGGTCAGGCACTGATGTTGGATGTGAAGGCCTGGCTCACAATCTCCATTGTAGTTTATCCCAAAGGTGTTTGTTGGGGTTGAGGTCAGGGCTCTGTGTGGGACAGTCAAACTCATCCAACCATGACCTTGATTTCTGCACAGGGCACAGTCATGCTGGAACAGAAAAGGACCTTCCCCAAACTGTTCCCGCAAAGTTGGAAGCATAGAATTTTCCAAAATGTCTTGGTATGCTGAAGCATTAAGAGTTCCCTTCACTGGAAATAAGAGGCCCCGCCCACACCCTGAAAACCACCCCATACCATTATCCCTCCTCCACCAAACTTTACTGTTGGCACAATGCAGTCAGGCAGGTAACGTTCTTTTGGCATCCGCCAAACCCAGACTCATCCATCAGACTGCCAAACAGAAGCGTGATTCGTCACCCCACAAAACACGTTTCCACTGCTCCAGAGTCCAGTGGCGGCTTGCTTTACACCCCTCTGTCTGAAGCTTGGCATTGCAGTTGCTGATGTGAGGCCTGCATGCAGCTGCTCGGCCATGGAAGCCCATTCCATGCAGCTCCCAGCACACAGTTTTTCTGTGCAGTTAATGCCAGAGGCAGTTTGGAACTCTGCAGTTATTGAATCAACAGAACGATGAAGACTTTTACACACCGTGTGCCTCAGCACTCGGCGATCCTGCCGTGTTACTTTACGTGTCCTGACACTTTGTGGTTGAGTTTCTGTTGTTCTGATATGTTTCCGCTTTGCAACCGTATCACTTACATTTGACTGTGAAATATCTACCAGAGAAGAAATTTTATGATCTGACTTCTTGCAAGGGTGGCATCCTATGACACGTGAATTCCTCTTCAGAATGAGCGATTCTTTTACAAATGTTTGTAAACCTGACCAGGTGTTTGGTTTTATTTGACAGTGGCAATGGGTCTGAATGAAGCCCCTGAATTCAGTGATTAAGAGGTGTGTCCCAATACCTTTGTCCATATAGTGTATATTTACTTTTGTTGTTAACCAAGTTTAACCCCCAACCCCCCCCCCAAATATATCTATACATATATTTGTGTATTTGTGACCCTTTGGTGCACCGCATTTATTATATGGAAAAGCAGGGGGGGTCTATGAAGCAGGTTTACATGTATTCCATGGGAGTGCCCCACTGTACTTGCTGAGCTACAGCATTTACCCTGTTAAGGTGCCTGGGTATGTGTGTGTTGACTTTGTTCTCTGGTAATCCATGTGTCAAAGCTGAGCCAGGATATTTTCACAGCAAAATGTCAGTCGCACCCTTCCTCCGAGCACGGAAAAGATTGGTCTTGATTGCAAAACCTTTCCTTCATCTTCAAAGCATGATTCACAAGGATTTCTGATTCAGACTCATGGTGTGGAGATTGGTGATGGTGAGGATAGGGCTTCCTGGTGTCAGTCGTGGTCAGGAAGCCTTTAACAGGAGAACAAACCAGGTCAAGACTCACTCTTTAGGGCGTCTGTGGTAGACGGGGTTGATAAGGTTGTCAAAAACGTTCCTCAGAGAAGATCCATTCTGCTGTAACTTTTCATTAAGCTACTTAATTGGATCCAAGCCCCCGCAGCCTCTGAGATGTGAGGTAACACTGAACCTGCCCACCCGAAAACATGCTGCCCAATAATGAGGTCAGTCAGTTTACGCTAGATTAAGCTAAGAATAACAGCGCCTTGGCTTAGCTGCCTGTGAGAACGTTCTAGCTCAGAGCAGAGGACCACTGTCACGCAGCGACCAGGAAAATCCACAGCAGAGTCTCTCAACCCAGTCCTCGGGGACGGCCAGACAGTCCATGTTTTTGATCCTTCCAGTTGCCCAGCCAGTCATGAACACCACATAACTGACACAGGTGTGTGTAGGGAGCTGGGAGGGAGCAAAAACATGGACCGTCAGGTGGTCCCCCAGGACTGGACTGAGAAACACTGCATTAGCCGACATGGGCTGTGCCATCCTTAGAGTGGCCCAGCCTCACTCTGAGGTGGATCGGTATATTAGTATTAGACACTTGTACCTGTAGGGCTTTACATGCCCTGGTTCTACAAACAATTTTCGATTCAAAATTCTTTGTTTGCCTTTTGAACATCAGTAAATAGGAAGTCGCCTTCAAACCATCAGTACCGTCAGTAACGTTTAACAGAGATAGACTGGCCTGTTTGTGTTTTGGCAGCTGTGTAGAGTACGTGCTCTTCTCAAGGGTACAAAAACCGTTCCTTAAGTGATACGGCTTGCCGACAGACACTGATGATACTGATGTCTCTTCACGAACCACCGCTATTCATAACAACGAAAAAGTCCTTTGGTCTCAACAGACATATATTTTGCATGTACACTCATGCACTCTGCTCTGGTGTAGATTTGACCAAATTTGGACAGACTCACCTCTCTGCAAGCGCAAAACGCACATCTTGATATTGACATGACGGCCTGTCCCCATTTGACCTTATATCCGCGAGAAGACTTTGTCCTTGGATAAGACATCACAGCCTTCTCTGGTAACCCCAGCTGAGGTTACAGATCCGCAACTACTTCTTTCCCATTGAGATGACCTTTTGCATCTTCTGTTTTCTTTTGATATCAGCTGGGAGCCTTTTCCCTGGTGTGTGATCTGGCTATCTGGGGCTTGATTCATAGTTTCCCACATGCTGGGAAGACATGGACAGGAAGTTGTCCTGTAAGCCCCGGAGGGATATCTCTCCAGATGATCTTCCTCTGCCTGAAAAAGCAAACAACCTGCCCTGTTTCTGAAACAAGATGGTGACACTTGGCCACTGTGATTAAAAGTCATGCTCTTCTTTGTCTTTCCCTTTGACTGGTTGAATGCCACAAATCTTATTTCCTCTAACCCAACTGGATGTAATTCCATGAACCCATCATAATCGCAGTTATTAAATAAAGAGATGAGGCAAAAACAATAGGGCTTTGTCCTGAAACATTTTTGTTTTGCCACTTAATGAAAAAAGTGGCACAAATTTTTGTTTTATTTACAGACATTTTTAAATGTCTCCTTACTGCAAGAGAAGAAATGTTATCCACTAATATCCTGAAATGGATTCGCTAGCATTCATGGCTAAATATGTCTTTTGTGTGAGTGGATTTCATTGGTTTTCTGTCACCTGGAGTAATATAAGGCTCCATTTGTTGCTTCTGTACTGTTTTTTGTGTCTCTCCTTCCCTGGTCCGCGTTGATCCCTTTCATGTTTTTTTTGGGAGAATTTAGGATTTTGAGGACTGGGGTGGACACTCTGTCCCCATGACCTGTGGTAAGGGAGCTTCTGCATGAGGGAGGAGTTGGCCTGACTTTAAGGACGCTGCCCTCATTTCCTTTCTGTGTCTTGACCAATCAGAGTGCGCATTGCATCGCCCATGTGACTTTCCTCTTGTTTGTATGCATTAGGGGGAGGGGCTTGTATGCCCATGTGAAATGGTCCCGACCGTCTGCGTCACCTGACACAGCAGAAACGCAGCTGCATCCTGTGGTCTCTCTGACGTCGTTTCTCTCCGCTGGTGGTACCAGTCCCACTCTGAGTTATTTGATTTTTCTGTGAGCCCGTCAGAGTACAAACGTCTGTCTGACACGGAGGCAGTGGGTATGTGTGGACTTCCGTGGGACACTGTGTGGCTCAGCAGATTGGAATACTGTGCTTGTGATCTGAAGGTTGCCAGTTCAAATCCCAGTGTCTGCTGAGTGATTTTATAGTTGAGGTGTAGAGCAAGACCCCCTTACACTCGGTCTGTATATTGTTTTGAATTCCATGAACCCATCATAATCGCAGTCATTAAATAAAGAGATTAGTTGTAATTATCTTACGCCTGTGATTTTGTGTCTCCCCCCCCCAGCTTTGATGTGGAGAATGGCCCGTCCTCTGGATGCAGCCCCCTGGACCCCCAGGCCTCCCCCGGATCAGGCCTGGTCCTGCATCCCAACTTTCCTGGCCACACGCAGCGGCGCGAATCATTTCTGTACCGCTCGGACAGCGACTACGACCTGTCGCCCAAATCCATGTCCCGCAACTCCTCTGTGGTCGGCGAGGTGTAAGTCTCCCCCCCCGACTGCCAAAAAACCACCCTGACTGCAGACCGTGCAGGATTAAGATATGGCTTTTTAAGTAGTTTTAACTTTTATGGTGTTATGTAAGACTTTAATATATGTATTTCAACTTTATAGGTTAGACTTAAAACCAAAGCGCGGAAATGTTTAGATAGATAGATAGATAGATAGATAGATAGATAGATAGATAGAACTTTATTGATCCCACAGTGGGGAAATTTGTGTGTTACCACAGCTCAAAACAGATAACAAGAAAAAAAAAGTACAAGAGTAATAAAACACCAATATAAAAAATACAAGAATAAGAATACAAAAAATAAAATAAATAGATAAAAACACTAAAATACAGCAGTACTGCCTATGTACACTCATACACAGTATGTAATATGGGTTGTGGAAAAGTGCAAGTAATAATAAATAAATAATAATAAATAATAAAGTGGTAAGTAAAGTTTCCTGGGTTTTGCAGAGCTTTATGCGCCCCCCTCCCATAGAGGTGGTACAGTCCAGCTCCTGATCAGTGTAGCGCTGTTCTGGTTTGTTTAGTGGCACACCGTCCATGCATCACGGCTCCCTCTCAGTGCCGCTTACCCGGACGGGCGTGCGATGCACCCGTGGCTGCGCATGTCTGGCGTGTGTGGTTACATAACATGCGCTGAACATCAGCTGCTTGGCGGAGCTCAGGCGGAAAAAACGCCGCCCCATCCGCCACACTGTCCGTTACGCCTGCGGCAGTGTTATCCAAAGCCAGTATTTAGTTTCCTTTGTCGATGTATTCTTAACTATTCTGTTCCAGAGTGCTATAGTGGGCTCTCCTGCAGGCTTCAAATCAACAATCTTCAGGTTACAGGCCCTTAACTACTGCACTGCCTTCATGGTCCTTTAAATGGCGTCGGAGGTTCACACCTTTGATCCTCTTCCATCTGAACATCTGATCCTCTCATATTTGACAGTCATCAGAAGGCACCCTAAGCCCCCAGGGAGCATGGAGCAGAAAAAAAACTCGATTGAAACCCTAAAACTGGCAGCTGTTACGTAAATCTCCTGAATTTCTGATTTTAATCTACTGCAGTTTGTACGAATGAGTTTAACTTCCCCAGATGCAGAAGATGAATATTGTAATATAATTACTATGTTAAATTCTACAAAGACTTCATATTTGTAACCTAATATTCTCCCAAGCGCAATCCGTTTGTGGTGATTAGTGGTGATGTGGTGCTTGGGTATGAAGTAACGCATCTTTTCATTAACTGGAGTGGTTCACGTCATTAAAGTGACGTTGTTTCAGCTCTGGGCTGTAATTCCAGTTTTTTTTCCCCTCACTCTATCATATGTCAGGGGTGTGTGTTTTGGATGAGAAAAGGTTGTGGCACCCTGCTTCTCTGAATCGTTTGTGAGAATCCAAATCGAAACCCGTGAAATCATTTGCTAAGTGACTGAACGCAAATGTCAGATAATACCTTTCTTTGATTTGCAGTCATGGCGATGACCTGATAGTAACACCGTTTGCTCAGGTAAATATTGTGCCCTGTTATTGATCTTCCTGAAATCTTCCACTAACTGTGGATTAAGCATTGTTAAATGATTCCTATTCTTAGATTATTATAATTATTTAATTCAGGTTCTGGCAAGTCTTCGAAGTGTAAGGAACAACTTCACAGTGCTCACCAATGTACACTGTGCCTCCAATAAGTAAGTAAAGATATACAATTTATGTCCTCCGTTCAGCTTTGTGCTATACCTGTGCTTCCACTCCCTGTCACAGAGCGTTGTCTTTTTGCCACAAGATGGCAGTAAGCGCATACTTTAGTGCTGCAGCGCAAACGTCAGTATGCAAAAACAAGGCGTCTTAACACTCATACAATTCTTGACTATCTTAAAAACATACATGCACTGAAGTTCCACGCAAATAGATGACCCACGTTAAAAAAACGTCCCATAAAGCAAATGTGTTTGTCTTGTATTACCTATACCTTATCAATGGTTTAGAAAATGTGGTGTAAAAGAAAATTCCCATATTCATGACTTTTATCGTTTGTATTGGAACACACATGCCGATCTGTCACCCAGTGAAAGCGTTGTGAAAGTGAGTTTCTGCTTATCTCAGCTTTAATAAAAAAAAAAGTGTTGCACCATTGACAGTAGGCGCGTAATTCCTTGAATCGACACTAGGTGGACCCTAAATCCTGTGATCGTGCTTATCTCTCCCCAGGAGGTCGCCAGTGGCGAACCAGCCGCAAATCACCAGAGTCTGTCTGCCTGGTAAGCCCCCCCCCCCCGTCCTTCCTGTGACTCCCCCATATGTGTGACATGCTCATGTGCGTAAAGTGGAAATACCAACACAGCCCAGAAAAGTCCCTCATAGTCCATCATCCAGCTGCATAATACAGGAAATGCAGGGACTCTGACAAATCCACTTCAATTTAACGACCGTGTCGCCATTGTGCAACTGCATTTGTCGGCGCTGGAGTTAGCGTGTCTGTACCTTTGCCTTGTTTTTCGAGTTGCCTCCCCTGATAAGGCCGCTAGTCACCTAACAAGGGTGCAGTGATGTGAGCAGCGCAGTCATTCTGCTAGCAGGATAATCATACCAGCATCACAGGGCCAAGGATACAGAGAATAAAAAAAAAAAAAAAAACTACCCAGCACCGATTTTCAATCTAATGTTGAGAGAAGTGCCCTGTGAAATGCCTTATGGAGATGTGCAGTGACCATTTCAGGAGCCTGACCAGGATAGTAACCATGGAAACAGCGTCTGGGGAGATGTGTGCCACAGCTGCAGTGATGGTGGTTTTTGTGTTATCAGTCTGGGGAGGCCAAAGCCTTCTGCACGCCTCGATTTCTTCCCAGACTGCTAATCCTCTCCATATTTATCATGCAGCACCTCTGCTGAAGATGATTGAGCACATGTGGGGCAGGGAGTGTGGGGGGGGGGGGGGGGATTTCTCAGTAAATTAAGTCTTTGTGCCGAAGCCGCAGTGGGGTGCCCTCAGATTCACGGCCCGCTGAAAGCGTGGAGCGCCTTAGAAATATGTTGGCGGCATTCGGTAATTATTTTTTCAGTCGTTGGTCGGGACGTTGCGTTTTTTTTTTTTTTCCCGGTCGTCGTTTGGAGAGAGTTTTAGGAGGGAGTGACACCGTATGGCGAGCGAATTTTATTTTTCCTGTCTCTTGCCCCGCAAAGACGAGTTCAAAAACATGTTTGTGACTGTTTCGTGACGTGGGGTAGAATAAATAGGAGCCAAGGCGGTTTGGAATGTGCCACATGTGTGTGTGTGTGTGTGTGTGTGAGTGTGGGGTCTCTGTAGGTACATCAGGGGTGCAGCCTTAAATTTAACAGGGATTGCTTTGTGTTGTCGGCATGGTGACTGCGCTGCCCATGAGTGAGGTTAGGAGGAGAACGAGGAAGGCGATGCTCGTTTGTG
>JAODKF010000049.1:8216552-8236748 GCA_026779585.1 Mormyrus proboscirostris | reverse complement strand
CTGTTTGTCTCCTTCGCACCAATGTGTGTGAGAGAAGCGGGGATTTCTGGTGAGCGGAAGTGAACAATAATGATTCCTCTGGTTTCTAAATGAGTGCGAGGCGGCAATTAATGACTGGAGAGGGAGGGATGCACTTTAAATTTAATCCACAGAGAGAATTGGCATAGCGGCACGGAGGAGGTGCGGTTTCATTAACAGCCCTTAATCCTAATCCCCCCCCCCCCCCGCCAAGCCGTCATCCTTGTCATACGTGGGAAGATGCCTTAGGGGCATTAGAACATTCTGGTTTACCTGGCATCGATGTGTCAGTGGATCACGTGGGCGTGTCCTATATTTGTACCTGCTCAGTGCCGAGAAAAGCTCCGAAATGCTACCTAGCATCCAAAAAATAAAATGAAACAAAGTACGCTCTTCACCATAAGGAGTAAAGATCAAAACTGCTTTGGTGTACCTTAAGCCTGCAAGATATAATGTCCAGAAATGCCAGTGGAAATATTACTGCACCTATCAGTATATATATATATTTTTTTTTTACGTATATGAGGACTCACATAGCCATAAATGAATGCATGTCAGATGAAAACGTTATAGAGGTGATACTGTTTTTTTTTTTTTACATGAATAAATATTTTCATCGTGAGAATGTGGGAATGAGGTTGCAGCTGAGATGCGTCAGAGCGAGGCATCTATAAACAACATTCAGGCCTGGGAGTTATTTCTGTCGACGACAGGGACCTCTTTCCACTTGGGTGGGGGCGACGGCCGTATATGTGAAGAGAAGCCGTGCCGAACGAGCTCCGCAGAGACGGACGACCCCGGGAGTTCACCTGCTATACTCCTGAAAGCGGGGAACCCACTATGAGATATGGAGCCATCAGTTTGCTTTTCGGCCGCGGAGCTGACTTCGGTCCTCGCCTCGCTGTCTGTCAACGGGCCCATTTTAATAGAGGAGGCCCCTCTCCCACCAGACCGCCGCCCTTTTTTCTGCGCCTTTCCGGCCCGGCTTGCGCACGTACGCCAGCGAGGGGACCGCGGGGCACTCTGCACGTTGCCTGCTAATGAGCGCCAGCTCCCCCGGGTCTGATGAGGGGTGCCGATTGTGCTGTTTTGTTGTGACTGACTCGGCCTGAAAGAAAACAAAATTCCTCCCCTGTGATGGTACATGATAAGCCGTCACTGCCGACACTGGGCCTACGTGCAGCTCGGGGCCTCTCTTCATGGCCCGATGGCCGTCTAAGGGCGTGTTTACATATTCAGGAGCTTTTCACAGCGAACGGCGCCTCCCTCTGACCGGGCCTGACCGCGCCGGCTTACCTCACCATGTCCGCTGCCCCCCCTGCCCCCCCCAGCCCGTGCCTTTCACCGCGAGGAGCTGCAGCCTGAGTGATGTCAGGCGCTTGCGGCGGTTAGTGCCAGCGTGAAAGAACGACGTTCCTCGGCGCGAGGCTAAAATTAGCCTCATTAGCGACGGTCCCGGTGACGTGGGGGCGGGGGGCGGCTGACAATAACGATCTCTGGGTAGGATTAACTGGGTCACGAAGGGCGTGTTTCAGCGAGTTATACATCTACATCTGAGGGTCCATTTGGCTGCTGCAGTAATACTTAATCATTTTCATATTCTGCCAACGTTCATACAAGCACGATGGTGTAGATCTGTTAGCACGGGCTGATATAAAAAACAAGATAAAAAAATAAAACATAGATAGATAAATAGAACATTGGGGTAAATGGTAAGAGGCTGCAACTTGCGTCCAGAGTTGCACCCAACAGTATCAGAACACAGGCCTCTTCCCACTCGTGTTACAGTAAACCTTAATTTCCCGATATACTTCTGCATTTATAACAGAAAAAAAGAACATTTACAATATTCATTTTATAGATTCCCCCCAGTGACTGATCAGGATAAGCGGTTAGAAAATTAACGGACAATATAGCACGCATTTCCCATGAGCCACCTTACCCAATGGTATGAGACTCGAGAATCCCTGAATACAAAATCCTTCTTGATAACTTTTTCACATCAACCCTACCGTTACGGTTTTGTCTTCCTAACATCGCGATGTATTATTATTATGTAATGTATGTATTATTATGTATTGCCATTTAAAAACATACATCTTGCTGCATGCAGCGAAATCTAACAGTAACTCACCTGCGCCCTCTAGCTGATGCGAGGAAATAGCCTTTTTTTTAAGAAGTTCTTTTACGTGCGCCGAGTTTGGGCCGATATTATTTATCGCGAACAAAACACTGTTTATAATAATAAAAGGGGGAAAAGTAAAAGAAGTAAAACGTTAATGTAATCTACAACCATTTTGCATTTTGGTCGTTATCTGGTCATATTTGAGATTAAATGCTACCAACGTAAAAATATAGGAAGGGTTTTTCCTTAGTCTAAAGGACCTTTCCATAAGTCTTCCAACCAGGCGTGAACTACATGGCAAATTCTAACGCACATTGATACATTTTTTTTTTTTTACCACGGACTTGGTATTTAAAAACGTAGTCCACATCTAGATTTTTTTTCTCGATCAAAATATTTTGCCATGGACTCCTTTGTTTCGTGTACGGACGGGTTGACGAACCCTGCTGCTAACATAAATTTGTTGGAGACATAAACACTACATGGACAAAAGTACTGGGACACCTGGCCATTACACCTACAGGAACTTTAATGACGTCCCATTCTAAATCCATAGGCATCAATATAGAGTTGGTCCCCCCGTTGCAGCTATAACAGCTGACACTCTTCTGGGAGGTTTTCCATAAGGTTTTGGAGAGTCTGTGGGATCCTTTGCCCATTCATCCAGGCAAGCATTGGTGAGGTCAGGCACTGATGTTGCACGTAAAGGTCTGGCTGGCGATCTCCATTCTATTTTATCCCAATGGTGTTTGATGGACCTTCCCTCAAACTGTTCCAGCAAAATTGGAAAGCAAAAAAAGCAAAGCATGACAACTCACTAGAGAGGATGCCATTAAAAACACCCTCATCAACTTTGATTTCATTGGCAACTTGACATTTCATTTTACGGTGAATTTTGTTAAGCATATTTTATCATCCAAGGGCTTTATAAGGGGTCCAAGGTATGATCTGGCAAGGGAAGAAATATTACTTCAATATTACTGTTTTCCTGTTGCAATGTATTTATGAGTTTAGTATTATTGTATTGTTTGAGGTGTTACTCCTCAGGTCTTTGCAGCATTTGCGAGGAAATATATTGTCTCATATATTGTTTCATCGCTCTGTCGTTAAATTTGCACAAATTCTACCTTTTCGGAAACTGAAACTCACACAAGGAAGCACTGCAATGTATTTTAAGATATGTCTGTTACGTAAAAAACGAATCATGTAAAACCATAAAAGACGTTTTTATGTTGTTGACATTTTACACAAGGGGGCGACATTGCATAAAGACATAAAGGACATATAGGGTATACAGAAAGTGCGCTGCAGTCGAGACAAAAATTGAGTTTTGTCACGGTAATGACTGATTGTAAACATTAATTGTGTTTTGGCGAGGACTGTATGAAGGAGCAGCAAACAGACAGGACGCATGTAGACTGTCCGATCTCCCTGCAAGGCCAGTTGTGGATGTATTTAACCTGGATTGTTATGGTAAAATGTCCAGCTTCTTAAATGGGCTAAACGTAATTATATTTGGCTAAAAGTGTCAGGCAAGCAAGTAAATATTTCACTATATGTTTTAAAAAAAAGACCGTATGTGTTTTTAATTTATGGACATGAATATCTGTTATTTATGCTGTTTAAATGTTTTCTCCCTTTTCGACATGACCAAGCAAACATGCGTTTTCAAGACACGATGTTTATAATGAAGTTTCCTTAGAAAGCTTCACTGCATTGATGGTTCCCTATAAACAGATTTACGGTAGGCCTATAACCACCGGAGATTTACTGCTGTTTGACTGAGACCTCTGCTGCTTTATGAATCTTCATTTTTTATTATCGAAATTACTTGTTTGCTTATTTTCTATTAGTCTTCTTTTGAGGTACACAGCAACTCTACCAAGCCTGCATAATTACATTATGTAAGGCAGGCATCCCGTTATTTATTGCTGTTATTTTGGCAGTAAGGCAGCCGTCGCCTGGAACCAAGGGAAGGGTCTCGTTGTCCGGGGAATTCTATTAAGTGAGCGCCAGCAATAATCCGGGGGCCAGAAAGGTGGGCTTGGATGGGGCAGGACACAGCTGTGAGAGTCAGCCTAATGGTGCATTCCACCTAATGGATCTGCTGAAAAACAGCACCCCCACCGCACCAACAGCATTGTTTCCTGCCGTCAGTCCCCGGTGATTTTATTCCTTCCGATACGGCGGGGGGTGGTAATGACAGATAGTAAAATTAACAACAAAAATAGTAAAATTTACGTTTTTCTATAAACAAATGTAGCATTACATGGGTATCTTTATTTGTGGTGACAATTTAAAAATCGCCCCCCTTCCTTTCACACACAGACACACATTCATATTAACATTTGATCGAGGGGATTGTGGCAAAGATATTGATTTTCTTACTGTCTTTCGGACACTGGAAATATGAAGAGCGGCTTGTTTCAAAAGTCATAGCACATCGCTCGAGAAAATCGGAATATGGTTATGGGAACATGCAGTGCCAATGATTTATGTTGCTGGAGTTGGGCATAAGGAAGAAGCCTTTGTCTGGAGATCTGTACCTCATAGGTAATTAACTGAAATGAATGGAGTAACACGTACTCCAGCCCTGCCATCCTTTCCAATTGGCTTGTTTCTTCAGGTCTTCTTCTGTTACTTACAATAGCAGTAAAATGATTTCTCAGTCTAACTCTGCTTTGGGACCTGAAACACCTCAAGCTTTAGTGTCACCACTACAGTCTTCAGTTTGAAGAGTGTATATATATATCCCACACAATGACTGGTAAACCCTTTAAAACACAGAACACTTCTTCCCATGAGCGTTGCAGTGCTTTGTTCTGGTGTGTTTTTTTCAAGATTGGGATTGTCTTTATTAATAATTTAACTTTTAATTATGGGTAAAAGGTGTAGGTTATTTAACTAATGGAAGTATGTAATGGATTTTTTTTTTAAAAAAAAAAGCATTAAAAGGTTTATAAAGATAAATATGGTTGGTCTTCCAGATGAAAGCACCACTCTTTTCGGTGCACTACTTTGTTCTGAGGACACTTCCCTTTGAAAAGGTCCAGTTGTAACCTTTACTGCTCTGAATCTTTTAAAGGGGATGTTTCACTGTCTTTTTTTATCAGCCATCAAAGAGTTTCGAACTGACATTACAGGTCAAAAAAACATGGGCTCTGTTTTTCCTACTGTTCTCAAAATCAGTCTGAGGAGGGAGTTTGGATTTTCCATTGCATGCATATGTGGTCTCAGCCATTGACAGCTGGACCACCCATTTACAGTTTACTTTGTTTTTTATAATATGATATTTAACATTTTAGTTTACATTAATTAAATTGAATGGATTGTTTTGTCTTGGGTATTATCAGAATGATGTATTAATAATAATATTCAGAACTTCCTCTGTTTGTCGTTTGACGTTATGTTAACTTGCACCTGTAATTCTGTGTGAGTTTCGTGCCGCTCTTGCAGACGTAAATGCAAACAAAACTGCTATTGTTGACCAGTTTCTTTTAAAAAATCCATGTCTGTAGGAGGATGCGCTTTAGGTAGGGCACCACATTGATGGCTGTAATATTGTTGCGGTCACTATATCGTAAATATCCAAGCCTGTTTAAGAAAATGTGCAGTGATGAGCTTCACTCAGCCACCTTCACTATCTGCCACTGGTTTGACTTGTATCTTGTTACAGTAACTGATGTTGCACATTAAGACTTTATGGATCAGTGGAGTTCAGGTGCGATGTGAAAATGATTTCCCAGGCGGAAATTATTAGTAAGTCCAAGACGAAAACTGTGGCGGCAAAGATAAATGTCCTGATGCTTCACTCAGACACCAAGCTTTGCTCTCACCTGGGTGTCTTAAAAGGAGAGATAAGGATCATGCACTGATACAGCGTGTAGCCGCACCCACCACACGACAAACCACCTCAGGGACGAGAACCTGAGTGCAGCCTCAGCACCACACCGGCCCAAATGGACCAGTGTGAGGTTTTTTCCGGTGGCTGCAGTGTCAATCCTGCCACCAACCCCCAAGTTATTCCCTGTAACACGGAGGACGTCCTTATAGGGCTGGATGTAGATTAACGTCATACCCAGAACGAGGCGTCTGCAGGTTAAGGGCCGTCCTCAAGGACCCATTGTAGTAAACGGGATTCGAACCAGCAACCAGCAAAAAGGAGAGCATGATGGGATATTCGCTCACTAAAGCTTTGCGATGTACCTGTACAGGATGTGCTTCATCTATAGAGAAACAGTGTTACAGACAAAGGTAACCAGTTTAAACAATCGGTAGTGTATCGTAAGCGGCTTCCTGAGACACCCCTAAACACCATTAATCTGTCTTTATATTATTAATGATTGGAGCAGATTGACAATCTACGGAGTCTATTACCTGCAAAATAAGGTGACTAACTGTAACTGAGCGGCCATGCTTAACTACACGAGGCAGTTAACGTATCTCTCAGTGCTAAATGGCGATATATAAGTAACCCACTTCTCAGATGGACTTTCCCCTCTTTACTGTGGCTGTTCTCTTGGGGGGGGTCTGTATATTCATTTTTAGAAGATGGGAGAGAACGGGTGCAACTATGGTTCCCGACTGTATTGACGTTAGGGATGGGGGGGGTGCAGTAATGTAGTAATACACGGCACCCTTCACCCTTTTCTGCTCTGACCCCCTGTCTCCCGCCACCTCTCTCACCCCAACCCCAGCCTCCCTGTGCTTTTCACTAGGGGGGGGGGCCTTATTTCCTCCCTGTGGTCCAGCTGTGGTGTGGCTGCCTTTTTATTCAGGCTGGGGTGGGGGCAGGTTCACGTTGATACACACCCCCTGTCTCCTGTCCTTATGCTTGGCTGTTCAGGGTGGCGGCACTGAGATCCTGCCCCCCCCCAGAAACCTCCAGAGAGCTTTAGCTGTCTCGTTTCCGGGATCTGGCTAATGGCCCCCCCCCACGCCTCCCCCCAGCACCACTGCTCATCTCCCCAGCAAGATGCAACACGGCGGACAGCCAGTCCATGCCAGGGGGTCATATGATCCGCAGAAATCTAGGAGGGAAAGCATGGATGCGTCAGTGTGCGTATGACAGTGTGTGTGTATGTGTGTGTGTGCAGGATTGGTAGGGTGGGGGTGGGGGGGGGCACTCGTCTGGTATTCTCCTGGGGCGTGTTGTTAGGAGATACGGACTAAAAGCCATGTGACACAGAGGAGAGCTCCTGGGATTGGCTTAGCTGGGCTGTGACATAAGCAAGCCTGCCTCTCCCTCCCTCCCTTCTTCCCTCCCTCTCTCTCTCTCTCTATCTCTCTCTCTCTCTCTCTCTCTCTCTCACTCGCTCTCCCTCTGTCACACACACGCTCTCTCCCCATCCCCTAACATGCTTTTTTTTCTCTGTCAGCATCCTCCGGTGATGGAGTAGGCTCTGGCTGCAGCATCCACGGCCTAATCATCCCTCCACCATCTGCAGCGCTGTGTCCCATCGCCAGCATCCAGAGGCTGGGACCCGTGGGCCGGGGGGGCTGCATGCCGGCTTCTTCACCGAGCTGCCTGCTCCGTCTTCTCCTCCCTCTTTTTTTCAAGCATCCTTCTAACCAGGGCTGCCTGCCTGCCCCCCCTGCTATTGTTCCCAGTCCCTTGGAGATTAAGGAATGAAAATCTGCAATCATGATGGAAGGTAAGCCTCTACCTAACTGCCCTCTCCAGCCGGACGGGAGCCGCAGCCGTCTCCAGCCAGAGGGTCCCCGCGATTTGCCTGTCATTGTCCGGAACCTTCCGCACTCTTAAAATGTCACTTAAAGTGGTAGCACAATGGCGGAGCTAATTTGTTCTCTTTTTATGCCCCCTTCTCTTTCTCACCCCGCCCCCCCCCACACCATTGTGGGGGGGATTATTAGGATTTGTCTACCCGTTAGCAGGACGCCCCGGCCGCAGACGGTGCGGCTGTGCTTTTGTACTCAGGCTGTGCGCTGGATTCTGAAGCCATTTTTTTTCTAGTGTTTCCTTGCTGCGTCCGGCAAACGGCCCCCGTGAAAACGCTTGGAATGTCATTTAAGCTGTGACCCCCCCCGTGACTTCACAAACCTATAACTGAAATGGCCTCCCTTTCCAGCCACTCATCATTATTATTCAAATCTGAGATTTATCCTTTCTCTCTGGTGTCCCCGCTGGCGAGTTGAGGCATTATTATTTCGTTTTTTTGGTATTTCAATCTTTGCATCATTTTTGGTCTTTGCTTCATTTCGTTTTCTCAGCTTGGCAGGGATGTGTTCAATCTAGCCTGTGGTGTAGAGCGACTGTGTTACTGCTGCCATCGCTGTCTTACCTCTGGACCAATATGCTAAGCATAAGCAATGCATTGTAGTTACTGTAGTTGCATAAATAATGCAGTGTTTGGTTATTTATTTATTTGTAGGATTTTATAACACAGTACTCTAAGAAAATGCTGATTTTTTTTCTCTAATATCTTATCGGTTGAGCCACAGACACTTGTCCCTGATGCTTTTGTTCAACATGTTATGTGTATTTTTTTTTTCGCGTCCGGTTCTTTAGTTACCGTGACAGAATTATGCAGACCTGAAATCAGTGTTTCACTGCTGACATCTGGGCATTGTCCTTTGACTTAGGCTAGGAAGACGCCGTTCTGATTTCGTGAGAATGCTTGCTTGGTGTTTGGTAAGCATTACTAGCAAAGCAACAGTGAGCATGAGATCCGTTCATGCTAATGGTGACGCCTGATGAAGGTCCCCACGCCATGGGGGACAGGCGGGGGAGTTTATGGTATTTTTGGTGGGCACAGGTAGGCCAGCTTCACACCCCCCCCCGGCTCTTACTGGTGACAGCCCCCACCCCACTTAAAAACGAAGTCTGCGACCTCCAAGACATTGCAGCACAGTGACATCAGAGTTCTTTTGGCTGTGAGGTAGAAAGGCAGGGCTGAGGATTACATGTAATTACATGGAGTACCCTTGGGGGCGGCTCCAAATCCCCATATTAATGTCCATATATTAAGCGGCACCTGAATGTTATATCACAGTGTTGTGTTTTATGGGTCTGTGTTTATGTATGTAGGACTTTCTCCTGGTGTGATGGACTTGAGTGACATGGGGATAGGAGGTACAGATAAGAACTTTGGGTCCAGGATTGGGCAACGACACAGTATGGAGGAATCCTAATACGTCCATTTTCGCAGGGGACTTCTGGGAGACGGAACCGAAGTCTTAGGATTGCAATGGGCTACGTTGGTCTTTAGGCCGTGTTCTGGGGTGGCCAGTAAATATAGTTCCTAGACTTATAGGGTGCAGATGACACGAACGGGCACCCATGTCATATTAAGCTGTGCTGCAATAGCTGGCCCCGCTAATACCAGGCCCCAACTGAAGCCTGCTGTCTGGTAGGCAGCTGGTCTCTGGTCCAACGGCACACGGCTTGGGGCTCATCTAATGGAAGCGTTTTAATCTTGGGGAAGCCTGCGGGGGATCTGGGGATCTGGAACGGCGCACACTAGCCCCCGCCATGTTGGTTTAGCATGTAGCCCCAAGTCACAAGTCTGTGTTTATGCCAGCACAGCTCGCACCTTCTGTCACTGACAAATATGCAAGATGCGTAGTTATATGAAATTTTATGTGCCTGTATGAATATACCTTGTTTTACTTTACTATTAGCCTCCATGCGAGCTGCAAGACTGCTAATATAGTGGTAGCAACTGAGTGGTCCGGGTATTTAAAAGTGAGCTTGCTTGCTTTGGTGCACATGAAAGGCTAGTTTCTGTATACCTTTTGGGTTCCTTCGTTTTTTTGTAAATCCTGCTGATGTATTTTCTGTTTACTGTACTGGACATCTTTGACGTTGTGGAGTATGGCGGGCGGATGGCACGGCCGTGCCTTCGAAGGCGGCCTTCGACCCTTAATGTTTCCATCTTTGATCTAACAGATGTGTTGCTGTGCTCACCTGGCAATTACTTCTGCTTTTCTTGAGGTTTCTTGGTGGCTGCAGTCCATGCTGTGGCTTTCGACTTCTTGAGCAATCAGTGAGGGCTCGCCTCTGATTGGCTGGACTCAGATGAGGAGGGTTTGGGGGCTGTTTCAGCGTAATTATCTTGAGGGGGAGGGGGGTGTATTCCAAGTTGAGGGGTGAGGTCAGACCTGCATGTTCTGGGTTATAGACCACAATCCTCAGCTGCAGACCTGTGTACTATGATGATTACTGGACTCGCAAGCAGGACAGAATAGGCACATGGTCATCGATCGAGCTGCACCTCATGGATGCTGTCACCCGACCCCCATGAAACACCAGCACTTTCCACAAGGCTTAACTTCACTTCGCTGAAGTGTTGAAGTTACCAGAGGTGTGACTTTGCCTGTAGATGCAGGCACAAAGACAAAAAGGTGACAAGTGACTTTGGGTAGAACTATCATCGTTTTCTATCCCTTATCTGCAGTGTGGTTTATGCTTGGACCTTCTCTGTATGCAGGACTGCTTAGAGTCCAATAACAAACCCTTCGTTGAAAGCAAACCACGTGTTGGTTTTTATATTTTATTCGTAATTTTAATCCAGTTTTCGAGCATTTCAAACAGCATTACTTAGCATCAGCCAGAATTCATTGTAGCGAAAGTTAAAGATGATGTCTCTCTTCTTACTAATCTTGTCACTAGTTTGGTTCACTAGCCGTTACTCCCCCTGCTGGCTACGATAGTACTGACTAAGTTACTGGACCAAAGGTTGCAGGGTCTTAGGGCCCTACCGCTTGACTAAAATGCTGATTCTGCTTCATTGATCGTTCTGTATAAATGTTAGGACATGTCTGTCTACATAGAAAATAAATGGTAAACTTGGTATAGAGTATGATAATCAGCATTCCTGCCCTGTTATCTGTGGCTGAAGCTTTGAAGTACAGGCTGGGTGTTGCCAGCAGTTTGTCCCCCCAAGAGCAATCAGCTTGGTAGTTAGACCAAACTGATTGTGACTGCAGTCTTCTTCGGGCAGGCAATGTGAGTGACACCGACGGGAGTATCACGGCACACTGCGGAATGCTGAGCTTTCACCCGAAATGCTCATGGCCACGTCTGCTTTTTCGTAATTTCCCGTATTACACATTTAGCAAAGCATCGTGTGACAGTAATAAAAATAAGATAAGACATACTTTATCAGTTGTGGGGGGGGGTAATTTTTTTGCATGTGGTGTTGAGGGACATAAAGTGCGCAGTGCAAAACCAAAACACATTTTGCAAAGACGTACATGTAGTGCACATGGTATATACGGAAAGTAAATATAAATTAACCCGTGGTGGACATGCAGTTAACGCATCGTGTTTTATTTAACAGCTGTCAGGCCTTTTAAACTTAAGTTTTCATCTTTCTTTTTATATCTACATCCATCCATCCATCCATCCATCTTCCAGCCACTCATCCAATACAGAGTTGGGGGAGGAATCTGAGGGCACCCTTGACAGAGTACCATTTTCTCTATTCACGATTAGCAAAATGAAAGATTTTAATTGCAAAATGTCATTCAAATGCAATTTATGTACCAGCTGGGTTTTACGATAATTGTTTGGGGCCATTGAGGATGACATTGTGGAGACCGTGGCTCCTCTGTGTGACAAAGTGAGCAAACGCACCATCCACTGTGAAGGAGGATTAGTGCTTTGTAGCACTGTCATGGGGTGTAGCTCTGTCATGGGGTGTAGCTGTCGTAAGCTGTAGCTTTATCGTAGGGTGTAGGTCTGTCATAGAGTGTAACTTTGCTGTAGGTTGTAGCTCTGTTGTACCATGTAGCTGTAGTATGTCGGAGCTGTAGCTCAGTTGTAGGCTATAACTCTGCCAAAGCGTATGGTGCTGTTGTAGCATGTTTCTGTGTTATATTGCATGGCTCTGCCATAGGCCGTAGCCCTGTGGTAGCATGTAGCTTTGTCATAGGCCGTAGCTCTGTCATAGAGTGTAACTGTGATGTAGAGCGTAGCTCTGTGGTAGCATGTAGCTTTGTCATAGGCCGTAGCTCTGTCATAGAGTGTAACTGTGATGTAGACCGTAGCTCTGTGGTAGCATGTAGCTTTGTCGTAGGGTGTAGGTCTGTCATAGAGTGTAACTGTGATGTAGAGCGTAGCTCTGTTGTAGCATGTAGCTGCGTCTTAGGGTGTAGCTCTGTCGTAGGCTGTAGCTCTGCCAAAGCGTATAGCATATAGCTATATCATATGGCACACCTCTGTCGTAGGTCGTAGCTTTATGCTAGTGTATATCTCTCATAGTTAAGCAGTTAAGCTTCTGTTATGGTCTCTGAGCAGTTAGCTACTAAATGGCTGACCCTACGAACTCTTTGTATATGAATGTTTGTTGCTGGTTTTTATTCGTATTCACATATCTTGTACATCTAATCTAGATGTTTTGTAACAGACTACTAAACCATGTTAATTGCGTTAATTTGCACATTACATCCAAAATTAAGTTCCTTAATATTACGGCTACCTGTGACTTGTGTTCCAACAGTACAGTCAAAGCTGTCTATAATTTTAGTTTTTATATTCGAAATATACATGCATTTGCTGAAATCGACAGTGATTAATCGATAACAGGATGCTTAAAGTGAGAAACCGCTTGGTGAGTGAGAAACACCCTCATCTTTACATTTCCGTTTATCGCTTACGTGAAGCTAGTGATCATGGCGGTGGGAAAGTCCGGGTCAGGTTTGGATAACTCAAAAGTCCGAAAGGGGGGTTTGCGAGCAAAAAAAGATGCTAAATATTCAAAATGATGAGGTAAAAAATCGTCCTTCAAACAGGACATCCACCAGAATTTCTCAAATCCTTTATTGTACCTTAGTAGAGTACATTACAAACATCTGCACTCTCAGGAAATAGAGTACCAGTTTGTACCCTTGCTTACCACTGGGGCTGCACCCTCACAAGTCTGCCAGTTGTACCCTTAGCTATAGGTAATTGTACATTTTAAGGTACAGAAATAGACTAGGAGAAACATTTTTGTACCTTTTGATACATTGATGTTGTTTGTATCTTGGGGACACCATTTCCATACATTAAAAGGTACAGAAATGCAAAGTACAGCCCCAGTGACAAGCAAAAGTACAAACTGGTACCCTATTTTTCTGAGAGTGTATGCAAAAGGGCAGCTAAGCTGAGTTTCAGTGAATGGCCCAGTTGCTATTGTTGTTTCCATTTACTTATTTCATTGCCCATTGCTGGTTTACTGATTTATGCATTACAGCTGGCAGATGATAAGTTCACATACAAATCCTAAATTTTGGTAGCTGAGACAAACATTGTTCAGAAAACAAAAGCTCTGTTCTGTTCAAATTAATCTGTAGGAAACCTTCAGCTGATTTAACAGAATCAGCTTAACTATTATTTGATGTCTGAAATCTCACCACACGAGTATTCAGTTTCTGTATTGCCTTCTTTCCTTTGCGAAGCTTACAGCAACTGACAACAGACATGTTTACTTTCTTTTCCTTCCAGAAACATTCTTACATTGGCGATTCTTATCAAATGATTACGACTATTATATTTTTAAGGTTTATAACCAGATTATTTTACCTTTATGCTCCGTGATGATGTACAAAGTCCCCATAAGCCCTTCTCACAGAAGGGTCTGGGATTTTCATTGTATCAGCACTAGCAGTTTTAAACCTCATGGCAAGCCTTCCCTTGGCAGTAAGGTGCCCCCTGATTGGCTGTCCGGAATGGACATCCTGGCACTCGGATTGGCTGCCTTTTGCCTTAGTGACAGGAGGTGCCTGCCGCCCTCTCTGGAGACTGGAAAGAAACCGCCCGCCTTGTGCAGATGGACCATTGGGCACTGAATGAATTAAGAAAAAACATTAAGCGTGTTTGTGTATATTCCCCTTGTACCATGAAAAGACATTACTGTTGCATTATGCCATACCGTCTTTCAGAAGTGATAATTATTACGACACACTTGTAATGATCTCTTAGGATTCTAATAGCTATCCTTATAATAATTTCCTGAGCTGATGAGAATTGTCACATTGCCTTTCTTTCATGCTTGGGTGCTTGATAAACAAAGACCTGTAGCAAATAAGCGGCGTAAGCTCGCACAGGGCACTTTAAGAGCCGCTTTCTGGGTGATTGATGGCCAGGAAATGGTTCCCTGGGAGCGCCTGTCTGTTGGTTCTTACATTGCATCTGCCCGTCGCTTGTCTCCACTGTGGCTTAATACTCAAAACCGCCATTGATTACATTTCTGGGACGTATGCGGAAGTGTTTATGAAATAGATAATTAAGGCGTTGTATTAATCTGCACAACTCAAGCGACCCCTTTGAATGGCCTGGGTAGCGTGTACTTCAGCCCCTTTGGATCCCAACTCGTCAAGTAGAAAGGAACATGAACGTATGAACAAGCTGTCGAGATCGTTAAGGCATTTAACAACCCACCCTGTTGCTCATCACATGAGCTCCTCATCAGACGCGATGGACCTGATTTCCAAGATACAGGTTTCCGCCACGATCTGAAAGTCCATCTGAGATCTTCCGTGAGGGAAAATGACGTAAAATGAAGAAGTAATTACCATTATTTATATGATTTACATAGGAAAAAGATTTTAGCATTCCCAGTCCCAAAAAATAACGTACCAAATCATACAAAATGACACATAAAACCTAAAATAACACTAACATATAGTAAAAACAGGAAAGAAATGATAAAGCCTATATAAAGTAAAAATATTGTAGGCATAGTGTGGTTTCACTTATCAGAATTAATACAATGATGTCTCGCTTAACGACAGGGACACATTCTGAGAAATGCGTCAGGCAATTTCATCGTTGTGTGAACATTGTAGAGTGTACACAAACGTAGTATACACTTAGGCTAAATGCCATAGCCCAAACAACTAAAAAGTACAGTATAGTAAATAGGCTGCACACACCAGTAACGTAGTTGTTTATTATCATTATCACGTATTATGTATTTGACAAGTTTGTTCTGCACCACCACAAACACATGAGTAATGCTAAAATTTTCTGCTCCATTATAATCTTACCGGCGTATATGTGATCCGTCAAAACGTATTGCAATGCATGACTGTATATTAATAATTGGCTCCCTGATAAACAAATGCTGAACTCTATTTTTGCTTTTCTCCTTTTTTCGTAAAAGCAAAAATCCTTACAGAATTTCTTTCAGTTAGCAAAAACAGGCGCTAATGTAGGTCTTTCGTAAAAAAAAAAGAAGTGGAGTAAAGTAAACATTCGTAAGCGGGGATGTCTGTATATTAGAGAGTAGTGACCACTCACAGTGGCAGCTTTGCACAGAAACATTCTTTAAATCACAGACGTGATTCATATTCGCCGCAGTGCATTCTGGGGCAGGGAGGAGGTGAGCTGTTAGTTGTTTAAATGATGCGTTAAATTGTCACAGAAGGCAAGACGTTACTGGTGTCATGCAGGAAGGAGCATGTGATTCTACCATTTAGCAAGACAAACTGGGGGGTCAGTCGCTGGCTTTTCTAATTTAAATGATCTCCAGTGGTGCGGTGGTTTCCCACCTCCAGGGTTTGGGTTCGAATCCAGCCCCTGTTCTTTTTTTATTTTTAATTTGTTACTCGCCCTTGTATGGTGTGGATCTGGATGCCTTGTCATGAACTGGTCTCCTGGCTCCTTTTCCCCTAGTGCCTCATGCTAATTAGCGCTATGATTCCCAGGACTAGCGTCACACAATATCGAAAAGACAAAACACATCACGATGTTTGAAATGTTTGCGATTCATATTGTGATATTTATAAAACATAATAGGATATGAAATTTACCTGAGATAAACCATAGCCAAACGGAACTTACTACACCCTGTTAGAGTGTGTGAAATTTAGTTGATGGTGTTGCCGTGTCACCAGACACAGAGCAGTGGCAACAAATTGCTTGCATTTGCTGAATGTCGTCCCTATTGACTGCTACACATCTTCCTACAGCAGAAGATGAATCTCATGTGAACCTTTTGGTGACCAGTTATTACTCATGTCTCTCCTCCTCAGTTGTTTTTGTTAAATATCTTGCTAACGTGCTGCACAGTCTATGAGTGAGTTCAACAACAAGGACAACATGATTTTTATTGTCTCCGAGAGTGCGTGCAGATCTCATGCAAAAGGAGCAATGATAAAGATGAAGTTTAAACATTAAACATAAAAACATTTTTTTAGACTGAGAAGTTCAGTTCAGAAGTTTTAGTTCCCAAGTTAAAATTTTACGGGGGGGGGGGGTCCCTTTACATGATCCAATGTGTAATCTTGTGTGAGGTCTTAGCGTGCATAGATCTCACATTTCACATTTATTACAAACAGTGGGACTCGTTGTAAACAAACATGTGACTGATCTTTTATCCACAGGAAGTGGCTTTTGATTCGTTATGTGGTGTTTTAACCCGCTTAATGTTTTAATGTTCACGTTGATCTCATTTGGCCTGTTCCTCTGGAAATGCTTCCCCAAACTGAATGTAAGGTATTCTTCTTCGCTTAAATCACATATGAGAACAACCATACAGGTCTCTTACAGTATCTAACGGAGGAGGGGCCACACTTGGGACCTTGCCAGCAGTTCTTAGTATTTCGGTAAACTCTGAAAACTGGTCAAGGGAACACGTCCCTTTTTGCTTTTCAGACCGTTTTAAAATATTAGAATATTCCTGCATATTTTCTGTCCAGAACTGGTTTTATGGTTTAATTAAGATGATCATTCCGGTGCCTGTAGGCTTTCAGCTGTCACAGGGCCGCCTCGGACGCGTACTGCCCACTTTCCTGAATAAACACTCTGGGGAAAAAAACAACCCTTTTTTTCATTTTTCATTCTCAGACAGACGAGTGGGAGCTTAAACGTCAGGGGCCTGTCGAGGGCGTTTTAGGGGGACGGTGTTTTGTATTCGGGGTGACTATGTGCATGTGAGCAAAACAAATCTAGCAAAGGGAGCGACCTTGTGCTGTAAACCAGTTATATCTGACTCCTGACGCAGTCTCACCAGTCAGCTTTTGCATGTCCCGCTTGCTTTTCCGGTTCTCTATGCCCCCTTTTCCATCACAGATGAACACGCCCCCAGTAAATGCAGCAAATTTTAGCACAATCACTGAGGATCATTCAGAATTTACCAAGGGGACCCCCTCTTGAAATTAAAAATCCAGACCAAGATTTTGTTTCAACCAAGCAGCTGAGTACTGTGTGACTGACTCTTCATACCAGCGGTAGGCAACCCTCATCCTGGTGTTTGTTTACAGCAGGTTTTCCATCCTACCTCGTCTCTGATGAACCACATCTGATCTCAGGCACATAGTGAGTAATTCATCAGGTAGGATAGAAAACCTGCTGGGACCCAGCACTCCTGGATCAGGATTGCTCACCCTTGCTATATACTCTATACTGGTTGGTTGAAACTAAATTTTGGTGTGGATTTTTATTTTCTGGACCTGAATTGCCCGCCTCTGTCAAGGGGACCCTGAAAGGAATTTTATTGCACAGCGGTTTAGTGCATGACTTTGTATGTGAACTTGAAACTTAGACGCCCCCCCCCCCCAGTCTCTGCTCAACACTGCCTGTGTGTGGGCCTGTTTATGTTGTCATAGTGATAGAACCTAAGTCACTTGACTATGTAATCAGTAATTGTCGCCGTTAGAATCAGCTTAACTATTATTTGATGTCTGAAATTAACGTATCTTTGGAGTGCTGCAGTCGTATTACTTGCTTGCAAGTGTGTATTTTTTTTGTGCCATTGTTTTGTGATCCATGTTGCCTGGTTTAGGTTCCAGGTTCCCTGTGACCCTCTACTCTGACTCAAGGATGGATGCTGGATTGAAATTCCTATTTTTCAAGTTATGTTGGTTACAGCTTAGAATTTAAATCGAAAGTGCAAAAAGTGTTTCTGTGCGGAAAAAGTTCATTTCTGTGCATTTTTGTGTGTGAGTCAGACAAACTTTATTAGCAACAGAAGACAGGTCGGGGTTTTCTGTCCTACATAGCTCAGACTGAGGTCATTACCAGTGAGAAATCGGGACACAGAGAGTAAACTGAAATTAAACCCTTCAGAAAGAACAGAGGACTAAGCGTAATGAGACAGAGCGAAATCCCTCCTCACCTCCAGTGATTTCTATCTCTGGCTTAACTGATTGTTAGCATTAATCACCACAAACAAAGTGAGCGTTTCCCCAATCTCTGCTGTCAGGTGCCATATTCTGTATCGCTGACCATCTGATCGCGTGACGTGCTTGATCATGTCACCCCTCTGACCATCAAATTCATCAGATAAACTCAGAGTGCACTTGCCAACAGCCTGTGACCGGCAATCGCCTTTCATTCATTCCAAAGAACATGCTTTTCAAAATTCTCTGAGCCTGTGTGCCTCTTGGCTTTTATACTGTAGGATATAAGGGTGGCCAGGGTTGCAAATTTCTGGGACTTATTTCCCATATATTCCTGTTAATTCCCATGGAAAGTTTCCAACTTGGAATATTTCCAATACTCCCCAAGCTTAACTTCCCATGGAAGAGAAAGTTTCCGGAAATTTTCCATCCCTTTGCAGCCCGAGGATGCATTGAGTTTTTAAGTGAAAAATTATTTCATGCAATTATAAATTACATGCTGGCATTTTATAAATTTTTCACTAGTTTTTTGCAAAGCTGCTCATTATTAAGCTGAAATCAATGGCAATAAAGGCAGGTATTGATTTGCCTCTGGCTTACAGTACAACACCAAAGCATTAATAAGAGGGTTTATGTCAGGACAGATTGATAGGGAAATGGTGTTTCTGGCTGGGCTGGCTGCTGTCTGGGTATGTTAGCGAAAATATAGATGCATCTGCTGACTGCAGAAAACCAATGAAATGATGCAGATATAGAAATTATGCAGTTTTGCAACTGAAAAACTGAGGTGGGATTATTTAGCTGGGCTACCAAATTACCGAATTTGCTCAACAGTGAATAATAAAGGGGAGATTTACCTGGCATCTCATAGATGTGGCTTAGTAACAAATATATTTTTGCAAATCTACAGCAGCTTTCCTTTCTGTTAGGGTAAAATTTAATGTTATTTAGTATAATTTAGAGGTCACATTGATCCCAGACCAAAGTTTTGTATTTAGACTTTGCACAGTAAATCTTACATATGTTGTTCTCCTAAGTTAGGCGTGGGAACCAAATTTCAAACTGAAGAAATTAAATTTTAAATTCAATATTTTTTAAAATGTTTTTTTGCAGCATGAAATTTTCAGTGGGATCTAAGTAACATACCTAATTTAAATTGACCACATCTACGGTTCCATGTTATGGATAACATGAATTGAAAAGCAACCATTTGTTTTCTTTGGAACTGCATGGATTTTGGTTAAGATGGGGCATCATATAGCTCCGTGGGTTAAGCCTCTGTCCCTGTGAACGGAAGGTTGCCACTTCCAGCCCAGCTTTGACAGAATAGTCACATCTGTCGACCCTTGAGCAAGAGCCTCAACCCCCGACTCAAAGGGTCCTGCCGCAGGTGGCTGCCTTTTGCGGCTAAGCTTGCTGTCACCTACATTTCATTTATGGGGAGCAAGATGGGGTTGGCAAAAAGAGAATTTCACCACAGGGGTCAATAAACCGTCATCGTCATCATTCTTCTTCTTTATTATTATTATTATTATTATTATTATTATTATTATTATTTATTATTATATTTCTGAAGGAGGGTAGGAGATTTACTTACTTGTACTTTTTTAATCTCTCTAAAAATCCTGTGATCCTGACCAACATAAGCAGTTGGAAGATGGATGGATGATGAACGAAATAAATCTGCTCATGTGAATTGCACGCAGTATACATCCGCGTCGACAGCCGCCCATGTGCTTAAAGGGACTGTCTGCATGATGGAGTCCAGGCGGTGAAGTTCAGGGCTGCTCATTGAAATGCGTGAGGCATTAAACACCCACTGGCATCAGGGAGGACACAGCAGCCAGAGGGGCTTGGAATTCATGCTGACAGACATTCCAGACAGAGACAGGAGGTAGCGTAGACTCCCTTTGGGTGGAGAGCAGAGGTGTGGAACTACCGCTGCGCTGAGAAATCATTGCATCACCAAACATCAAGCATTGATT
>JAODKF010000049.1:8202710-8216530 GCA_026779585.1 Mormyrus proboscirostris | reverse complement strand
CGCCGCATCCTCGCCTCCTTTTACTTGCGTCTGTGAGGTTTTTTTTTTCAGCCTGCAGAGCTTGTACGTCCTTGGTAAGTCAGATTTGTACAACGTTTGCCAGAAGGGGTTTCAATTTAGTCCTCAAACAAGGAAATAGAGTTCTGCGGGCTGCAGATGCTGTGTCCTCGCTTGGCCAGCACCTCGTGTGAAGGGAGGGGTCAGTCCACAGCTTGGGAATGGTCCAGTGATGGGGCACGTCCATCTCTCACCAGACAGAAGTGACCTGCTGCCTGCCGATCGCACGGCTTTACTCTGCTCTGGGACTGGGACAGAATGAACATGATCCAGACCTAAACAAATTGCTGCTTTTTATGGCAAATTAGCCATTATTAACATTCAAAACAAACTAGGGGAGGTATGGTGTTTTAGTATAGAGCACCAGATCTTTAGTGTTATGGGTCCAAGTCCTGTGTGCAGAGTCCTTGCTCTCCTCATGTCACACAGGTTTCATCTAGATCAGTGTTCCCCAACCCAGTCCCCGAGGACCCCCAGACAGTCCACATTTTCGCTCCCTCCCAGCTCCTAGCCAATCAAAAACATCGAATGCCAGGTACGGCTGTGTTGGAAGCAGGGAGAGCGCGAAAATGTGGATTATCTGGTCGTCCCTGAGGATCGGATTGGAAAACTCTGATCTGGATAAATCTGTTGCTTCCTGCAGTTGTCCCTAAATTGCCCATAGCTGCCTTGGACAGGCTCCCAATACAGCCCTGCACTGGATTAGTGCTTGGAAAATGAATGGATGTGCGACCAAGGTTTAGGTAAAGCCTATAAATAAACATGATTCTAATAGGTTTGTTCTTATTACAGGAGTGAGAAAGGCCCCAAGCCGACAAATGTATTTGTTTCTGAAATATACACTAATACACCCCTCATAGTAAACACTGAAAACACCCTTTTATCCTTGCAACCTGCAAGCCCTTAGCCATGCATGTGGTGCTTTGCTTTTTGCCAGTTAACGCCATGCATGTGGTGCTTTAATATCACGCACTGAAGCCAAGTCTCTTCGTGAAACATCCAGGTGTTGTAAAGTGTGAAAATAAGATCAGCTATATATGTTGCTTTGGAAAACGGGTAACATTTTCGAGGTGGTTTAGTGAGTTCTGCAGCATGTAACATTTTGGAATCAAGTTGAAATTATTTTGTTTTTTTATAACAAATTCTGTAATTATTATTTTTATTATTATTTATAATTGAGAAATTGGTCGTATTTTGTGTCCAAAGCGGTGTAATATTTTCAGTTACTGAAATCCAGCCATTGAACGTCACGCGTGCGACGGGAATTTCAGTGATCTGAAGCTTGTAGTCACTCCCTTCACTCAGCACATCATGTCCTCCCCCGTCTCTGCTCCTGTTTGGTTTCTTCTGCGCACGCTGACTCTCAGACTGGCACGCTGGATCAGGGGGATTATGGGGAGTCTCTGCGTCGCGCATCAGTGCACCGTCGCGGGGTCGGGGGGAGTTGCGCTGCAGCTTAAAGGCTCGTCCCCGGTCGGCCTTCACTGCTGCCCTCGGCCCTGCTTCCTATTGCTCTCCACAGAATACCGTCGTCCTCAGTCACATGACGTTATTATTTTTTTTTTGCACTCTGTCTTTCAATGCTGAGTGTTTGAAGGCCCCATATGAATTTCTGTACTTATGCACTGCACAGTTTCCAATCCCTTCTTACATGATATGTGATCATCCGTCCATCACGCCATCCTTCCATCTCCTAATCATTTACCCTGATCTGGGTCACAGGGGACACAGAACCTGCATTAATCGTTCTGTGTTTAAAAACAAAGATCCGGGGCTGGTATAAGCAGACATTCCCCCCTCCCTCCGTTGTATCCACTGCCATCCCCATGTTCCTCATGATGCCCTAAAGCCCCATCCATAGAGGGTGGAGATGCAAGAATGGCCTGGTGTTAAATCACCCCGATGTGTAACTGTAGAGTGTGAGACCTGTAACAACATCAGGAACCATGATGTAGGTAATGGGGGGGTGAAACTGGGGAGATGACTCATCTGTCGATGTTTTAGGCAGAATTGCTTTAGTAGAAAATAGATCTTGTCTGGTTATCAGCCAGTTACCTGATCAGATTTCTCACATCGCCAGAAGTCTGTTTTAATTAAATCAAATTAATCTGATTCAAATGAATTTCCTCTGTACGTGGACGTAGGTAACAGGTCCACTGTGTCACATTATTGCCTTTCATGGTTTGAACCAGTGGTAAGAGCATGATTATAAGACACGTCTTGTCCAGCTGCCACGGTGGCTCTCGGGGCTGGGAGTTGGGGCTTCCCCTGTGCTGGGTGTGGAGCTCTGCATGCACACCCTGTGTCAGGTGGGTCCTCTCCTATGGTCCAAAGGCATGTCATTGGGTAGAGTGTCACCTATGAATTGCCCATAGTTTGTGTGTCTTGCGATAGGATGTACCCTCACTTGGGATAGACTTCATTCCCCCCGACCGTGATCAGTAAGCAGTTAAAAGATGAATGGATGGAAATGGAATGGATGAAAGTCATCGGAATATACCAGCAGATTTTTCAAAGATGTGTTTTTTAGAATAAAAAAGTACCAGTCGTGAAGTGATTAATTATGCAGGGATTTAGAAAAGGCAAATATTTATTTTGAAGTTTTAAATCAGGATTGGTTGAATTCATGGAACCATCTATCAGAAAACTGGGGAGGGGGACAAGACAGGGAATTACCCAGGATGGGGTACAAAGCTACTGCAGGGCAGACTCACTTACACCCACACCTATGGGCAATTTGGTAACTCCAATTAGCCTGAGTGTGTTTTTGGACTGTAGGGGGAAACCAGAGTACCCAGAGGGAACCTTGTAATGATATGGGGGGAACATGCAAGCGCCACACACACGGAACCCTGGTGGAAACTCAAATCCGAGTCCAGGATGTTTGAGGCAACAGTGCTAACCGCCGCACCAGCGTGCCGCCCATTGATAGAACCATTTAGTAAAAACATACAAAATAAATATTTACTGCTCTGTCCGCAACTGAACAATACAGGTACATGAAATATTACAGATATTACGTCTTTAATTTACAGGCGTTCTCTCCTGGCGTTTGACAAAGGTTGACCCCTGTATTTGTACCTGTCCGTGCCTCCGTCGACCTTCCCTGTCGGGCTTTGTTCATCATGATAAACCTCTGTGTTCTTTCGCCCTCAGGACTGAAAAAGAGAACCAGGAAGGCCTTCGGGATACGGAAGAAAGAGAGGGACACTGACTCCACGTACGTTTTGGGGTGGGAGGGGGCAAACGTGACTTCCATTCTGTGCGAAACTGGCATTTGGTTAGATTTCACGGAACCCTCTGCTAAGGCATGAAAGATAATGCATGGAGTGCAGTAGAAGGTCCTGACAGAAAGTCAATAACAAAGATAATTTCTTACAACATTGCCATACTCTTCTTATGGTTTATTTGTGTAGATATGGTTCTGTCATTATTGCACCTCTTCAGACTTCAGATGACATCGATTTGGTTAAATTTTTGCATGAAACCTGTCAAAGCGACGGGCGTTTCCGTTCTGTGCTTCACGCAATAAAGATCCGTCTGCTCACTGAAGGTGGGCGCTAACTGGTCGCCACGGTAACAGGCCTGCGTCACTGTCTGTTATGCAGTGGCCTCCAGATACAGGTGTCTGTCGGAGCTCTCCTGACAGCGAGCTGCGATTAGTGCTTGCATTTTAAAAAAAGCTCTTAATTGCTGACGTCTTCGGTTTTTTTTTCCCCGCTGAGAGCTGCCCTTCGATGCTCTTCCTCTGTGTCTTTCAGGGGGTCGCCGGACAAAGACGGGGGTGTAAGTGTCACAGGATCCATTGATGGGCATGTCAATGAACACGTCTGTTTTGTGAGTCAGGAGGAGTGTTTGTATTGCGTGGAATAAGGGGATGAAACACTTCAAAGCAAGGGAATGAAAAACACTGGCGCCCTCTGTGAATGGTTTACATGCTAACAAGTAAATGTTTTCAAGTGAATTTTAATGATTTTCATATAAATTTCTTTTGCAGTCGCAGAAAAGAGCTAACGGTGCCCCAAACGGGTTCCACGGGGATATCGACTGGGAACGATATGTAAGAACTGAAATAAACTCTCCCTGCTAAAGCGGCCATTATGGATTATGATGCTGATGTTGGGAAACTCCCCCCAAAAATGCACTTTACGCTATTTCAGAACTCTCCGGAGGTGGACGATGAAGGCTACAGCATTAGGCCAGAAGAGGAAGATGGAGATATCCTTAAAGTGTCTTGGAACATTGATTTTCACCGTGATCTTTGGAAGCACTCTTTAGAACTGTGCGTCTCCATGCAAACAAAGTTCCAACTGTTGATTGCTGTCCGATACTTTACATCAGTATTGCATTTTAGAGTCATTAATATGACAATGACCCACCTGATCTCAAACTGCATACTTTCATGCTTGTTCTGGAAGAATATTTCATAGTTTCGTTTTGCCTACATCATTTGTAAATCTGTTTTTAACTTTTGGTTCAGGAAGACTCTTGGGCCTGCGAGTGGTGGCAGACATGTTATTTGAGAGATCGCAGCAGTTCTGTCATCCTGTTTTTCTGATCCGGAGCAAATAAGTTATATCCAGTCGGCTGTAATGTTAGGAAGACACTCTGGGATTCAGATGCCTCTGTTCTGCAGCCTGAAAAAATACTTAAAGGTCCAGGGATTTACCAGAAGGAATGGCACTTTGTTGTCATATGCTGACTGGGGTGGACATCAAGACCACTGACCCTTTACTAGATAAGCTGTCGAGAGATGGATTATGGATGAAGAGTGAGGACTAAAGACAAAGTTCGTAGAAGGTGTCATAATCGATGTGACGTATCTGAGCATGTTTTCACTTTGCGCGTGCTGAAGGTGCTTCTTCTTACGTAATGCCAGGTCTCAGGTTAGGGGAGGAAGATGAACGTGAGCCCCCCCCAGATGTAATGTAAGCCGACAGAAGGCCTGCATACTTTGATTGTGTTTTCTTTAACCAAGACTCACCCGCACCCAAAGCCAAGCACTTTTACTCATCTAGTGAGTCCGAGGAAGAGGAGGACCATCGTAAAAAGTTCAAGATCAAGATCAAGCCGTTACCTGAGGGCAGCGCCAACTGCTCCATTCCGTCCGTGGACGAGCTGAAGGCCTCCATTGGAAACATTGCCCTGTCACCTTCTCCGCTGGTGAGTTTTCATCATTTTCCATCTCCTCTTACGCCTTTAGCCATCTTGCTTCTTGTCTTTTGTTGTTTTTGGTCTTTAAGTGCGGTATGACTCGGCCTTTTAAATGTCATGTAAAGGTTTGTGTGTTTTGGATGTTGGGGCTACATAGTGATTGGAATTGGCAAAATATTTAACCCTGGAAAATATTCCCCAGCTGAAGGCTGGAATGGTCCAAACAAGAGGAGTTTTCCAGAAAATGATTTTTGCGAAGGTCTCTAGTGTCCCCTCATTAATCTGAAAGTCTAAAATGACTGAATATCAGAGGACACCAGTTCAATGTTTCCTGTTTCAGAGTGACAGCCCTAAATTTGCCATAAAAATGGCACGAAATGGAAACCCTGCACATCCCTGCCAATCTGGGAGAGTATTACCAGCCAACGGCTGGCATCGGGTCCCGCATTCGAGAGAGAGAATGGCCGCCTTTTCAAACGTCACTGTCTTCGCTTTTAAAGGAGTGCCTTTGCATCAGCCTGATGGACCTTTTTTTATCCTGGACTATCGCTGCTGAGAATGAATTCTGGCCTTGACTCATACAGCTTCTTAAATGTGGGGGGGGGGACATATCTTGAGATATGTAATGGAACCGCGTGACATGTGGACTTGGCAGCAGTGATAATGTTAATTGGGAGGATTCCCTTTTCAGAGGCGGTCGTGGAATGGGCGGGGCTACCTCTGATACATGGGCTGATGGGAGGGGAAGGAACCGCAGCCAATCAGGCAAGGACCAGGGGGTCCTGGATATTAGTGGACAAATCAAAACAGAACATGCTAATATATGCAAATTTAGCTGCTGGAACAAATCGTTCTAAATGATGACAGCTGCCGCTGAAATGTGGCTGCCAGGGAGTGGGGAGCCCCCCCCCCCAGCAAATATATAAAATTAGTCTTATTTATGTTTATATTCATGGCAGTTGATTTTATAGAAAGAAACCCGCACAGAAAACCCTTCAAACAATAATGCGGCTCACTAAGATTGGGCGACAGGCAGAAATCCCCCTCCCATATAAAATATCTTGTGCCTTAACCGCTGTCCTTACTCCTCTGCCTATCAGGACCAGGCTAGCTTCCCTAAGCTCCTTCTCCCGGTCTCTGTGCACAGCAACTCCCAGTTCTGAGTCCTTTAGAACCTTCTAAGTATCCCAGCAAGAGCCTTCTTTGCCGCTGCCAAGCTGTCTGTTGTCAGAAGGTACATGTAACTGACAAACCATTAAATCTCAAATCAGGTCCTAGTCTGGAGGCATCGGCGAGGGGGGGCCCTGGGGGGGGATGAGAGCCAAGGACTGGAGTGCGGCTGATGGCTGTCATCTGAAATTAAGCACGCACGGCGCGTTTTAGTCATTTAGCCATTTACTTTATTTTTTTTGCTTCCGTGTCCATTTTCCTTCTGCCACTATACTTTATTTGCTTAGTGGGTAATTTAATATACAGGAGTTTAACTTTAGCCCGCAGCTCTATGTGTCTATAACTCTGAAGATGGTGGACTGTGGAGTGACTTACAGATGGGGGGGGGGGGGGCGGGGTGGTGAAGCGTATACGGAATGCCCTCATCTAGTGCCTGACAGGTGCCGGGCTTTTCAGCGGAGTTCGTCGCAGGCACTCAGGTGGACGACTATGAGGCTAAAGCTGGGGAGGGAGAATATCAGGGGGATGTGTGGAAGATATCAGTGGAGATGTAAAAACAGATTTAGTGCTGGAGCCTTGAATAAACAATACGTCGCCCCCCCCCGGGAAATTAGCTACTCCCCGCCTGCTCTGAAGTCCCTGATCGTATATTGATTTAATTCCTGTGATATTTCCACCATGTTTAAACTGGAATCACACCTCAAAGAAGTATTGTTGTGAAAATAAGAGGACATAAGTCGATATACACATATGATCCTATTCTATTCCTGACCCTAATCTAATACTTGTATGTTGGTTTACCTTCTGATATATTCCAGACCTTGACACACATGATTTTTGCAAGACAGTTAACATTATTTGCTTTACTGAAATAGGTATATAAAATATATATGGCTGTGGTGTGATATACTCACACACACACACATACTCACACACACACACATACACACACACACACACACACACACACACACACACACATACTGGTTTATCGTCATCTTTGTGGGGACTCCCAACATGACAACCTTAACCCAGCTCTAGCCTTAACCATGAGTAACCAAGTAAAAGAACAGACTTTCGGCATTTTATTGTATTTTATGCTATATATATATATACACACACACAGACTATGCAAAGGCCATAAGCAGTCAAAATGTTTAAGGCTATTTATCTGGCTAGTAAATGTATATTTGGTCAGAAAAAGGCACAGTTTAACAAGAGAATATATGTACATTAATAGTAACACAATAAAAATATCAATTTACTACAGAATGTTACTGATACCTTGCTGGATAACTAGATGAACACTTCAGTTCCAGAATCTCACCTCACAACCAGCTCACTTAATTAATTAACTCAGTTAATTAAATAACTCAATGAGGTATTGATTAGCTAAACGCGGTGGGGTTTTGGTCGGGTCATATATTGCGTCGTCGCTGTAAATACCAGGGTGATTTTAGGAGAGGTTTTGAAATGGCTAAGCTGACGCATCTTGACAGACGTCACAGTTTTACAGCAATATGAAGATCAGTTGAACGTCATTTTGTGTGACCTGCCTAAGACATCAGCACTATACTGTGTATAAATATAGCTCAAACCCACAATCCCCCCCCTCCCCAGAAGGACGTGCATTTGGACGGGTGGCGTCGCTCATGCCCTCTGTGTCTGGCTCCATTCCAGCACACACCGCAGTACAGCGGTTTGTCGTCTGACCTACTTACACAGTTACAATGTACCTTACAATGGACCCCCCCCAAACTCTCCCTCCCCAGCAACCGCAGACCACGTCATTTAACAGTTCATTCATCCTCTAGAAATACACCTCGAGCTCCACTTGTTTGGCCTTTTGAAAGTTAAAAAAAACTAAGAACAGACAGAATGCAGGGAAATGACGGATTTCAAAATGCTACAGTGTTATTCAGAGATTTTAATATGGACAGGGACTGTGTGCAGGTCCAGAGTTTGGCTGGAGCAAGTCCTGCTTGAGCCAGTAAGTAATTAGTTTATGACTTATTTGGTTCTGTCTTTTTTTTCATGTCCATCTGGCTCCGGTTGTGCACCAATCAAAACCAATCAATTGTAATATCATAGTCAGGACAGAATCTGTCAATGAGAGCCAGAGGTTGAGTTTATTTTTCCATCTTGTCTTTAAAAATTAAATACAAAAAACAAAAAGCTTATACTATTCTAATGTTATGCAGGGATTGTGTGTGAATCAGTTATGCATTAGCTGGCTTTGTAGCAACCCATTCTTCAAAAAGGTATCCATGGAGACCGAGTGACTGTGCAGTGTTGCTCGGGTGATAAAGGGGGGCTGAAAGAGGACTCACCATTGATGGAGCTCGGAACTAAAACAACGGTCGTGTGACCCCTCCCCCGACCGGTGTGACCCCTTCCCCGCTGCGCGCTCAGCCGATCCATTCGCTGGGTTTCTTTGGTTGACGCAAAAGAGATGGAAATGAAAACCTGGGCAGCTTCATGGGGAAGCTCCTTTGGACTGGGACTGGGGAGGGCAGCTCCTTTGGACTGGGACTGGGGGGGGCAGCTCCTTTGGACTGGGACTGGGGAGGGCAGCTCCTTTGGACTGGGACTGGGGAGGGCAGCTCCTTTGGACTGGGACTGGGGTGGGCAGCTCCTTTGGACTGGGACTGGGGGGGCAGCTTCTCTGGATTGGAACTGCAGGGGTGGGTTCTGTTCCTCTTGACTGAGACTGCGGGGGGACGGGGGCTACTTCTCTTGACTGAGACTGCGGGGGGACGGGGGCTGCTCCTCTTGACTGAGACTGCGGGGGGACGGGGCAGCTCCTTTTCTGGATGCACAAGGTTGTGTCACGTTATAGAGTCGCCCAGTAGACGATTCCAAGACTCCTGGTTATAGCTTAATTATATAGCCTGATTTGAACTTGAGTTCAACTTCCTGAACCACAGTGCCACCCGATGACCTCGTTGCAGTGTGACAGCCGACCGCTGTGGTTAAACCAGATATGGGGCGTAGTGATAGGCAGTGTAAGGTAGCATTGTGACCTAGAGTGGATGGATATAGTTCAATCTGAAGGTTCTGTCAATAGGGTCAGAAAAAAACATCGACAAAGCACCATAACAACAGTGATACTGCTAATAATAAAAACAGTAGAGATCTAGCAGGGATCTGGCTTCTAGCCTTAGGCTAACTGCTGTTGCTAAATTGCCCTTAGCATTTGAATGTCTGAACCTGAGTCCTGTGATGGACAAGCATTTGAAAGAAGTCTGGATAATAGTTTGACAAAACTGAGCAAGTTGCAGATGATGTGTTGGGTCAACAAATAAGATGAAGAGACCCTAGTAAGAGTCAAACTGATCTCAGCACAGGAAGAGCGGGTTATGACACACCTGGAGGCGTAGCGAGTGCCAAGTCGGCAGCAGTGGGATCTCGTTGGTAACGGGTGAGTTTTTTGTCGCTGTACTGATGCTATCTTTAACCGCAAGCTGGAGGAACAGGGTGCTTTTCTGTTTCTCAGAAGGACATACTTTTGCATTTCTCAGAAGTGGCTATGCAGTCTTAAGATTTGCATTAGGAAACTTCCAGCAATTCATACCCTGTTTCTCTGTAGTTTCATGGAATGTTTTCCGCCGGCATTTAAATCAACATGTCGGGGAAGCTTAATTCATTTTGGTGCATTTATTCTCGTCAGCTCAATTTAGTTCCAGTTACATATCGGTCCGAGTGTCAGCAAGCAAAGTGCACGGGCAGGTCTGTGAATACAGTCATGCTAGAAATTAACTTGATTTCGTTATCCATAAACCCAGGGGCAGATCCTGGCATGGCCGATATGGGCACGTGCCCAGGGCAGCATCCCCCCTGGTCTCGGTTTGGGGGGGGCGGCAGTGAAGTTTGTGTAACGCACCACTGCATAAGCATCTCGTGTCTGATCTACCATCTTATCCTCCAGTTTATCTCCCCTGCCCCCCCCTATCGAATTCCAACACGAATGAGCACATTCCCAGTTCGTCATCATCGCCTCGTTACCACGTAACCGTCCGGCTAACGCCGTGTTCCTTCTCGGCTTCTCCCTCGCAATGCTGACATGCTATGCAGAGGAGAAGCCCGGTAAGCCTGCCCCCCTTCCACTCTTTCATTTTTTTCCCCTTGATATCCTCAAGACCGCACTTCTCGTGCTGATGACTGTGCTGTGTTCCTCTGGCTGTACGCAGCGAAGCCTCGTCCCCCGCCGTCACTGGCTTGATCTTTCCCTGCGTCACCCTCGGCCGCCTCATCGTTCATCCCCGTGTTCCTTAAATGCATTAAGTCAGTGCCCCGAAGAAGGTTGCACCCCATTGGATGAAAAGAGACACCATCATACCTGTATGAACGCATGCAGTGATTTGTTCTTCTATTGGACTGAGGTCATGTATGTTTTCCTTACATGTCTTCACCCCTTCATGGCATGAAGTACAGGGGAGATGCACTGAGGCGAGCTTGACTTGTCCCCCAGTGCCCAGATAGGCCTTGTCATGCTTTGATAGATATTGTCAGTGTGTTTTGTTTTTGACTGATTTGTCACTCTCTGACCAGGTGTCTCTTCTCTCTCCCTTTTTGCTGATCACAGAGACGTAGCCCGGTGAGTTGTGATCGCCACAGATGACTGTGATCATGGGTCGGTGAAACATAAGCGGCCCTGTGCGGTTAAAATCACAGATCACAGAAAAATTAAGACAGCATTACTCCCCAAATGAAATCCCTGTAAACAGGGCGACTTTATTCTGCTAGACCGCAAATACATAAGAGATAAACTATGACAAGATGTGCAAGAAAATAATCAAGCAACAACCAACCATGTTGGAGTTTATTATTTTCGTATAATCATATGCTGAAGTGGGTTATCTGGCTTGTACCATAGCTAATAAACAAAACATAATAATAGAATGACAGGAAATTATTTCAATTAGTACTTAATGTGTATTTAAAGTGCTCTTAAAAATATAGACCAGATGCAACATCTGGTGAGGCTATTCGCTGAAAGCAGCAAGCCATTGAGTATGTCAACAGACAGATACTTGCGTTTTGAAAACCAAAGAACATTAAGCTAATAAGAATGACTGGTTATTTAGCAGTTAGGTATTTATACTAATTTATATTAATGTGTTTAATAAGACATTAAAATGCATTAATACATAATTGTATGTAGGCTACTGAAACTACCAGTGTGGTTACATGAAAATAATCATCACCCATGTGACATCTCTGGACCAATAAGAAAATTTAAAATTTACCAAAGCTGTGGTATAAATCACTATATCTGTCTTCTGACTGGGGTATTATGTTTCTTCGGTGTCTCCATTTTGGTGTGGAGATTTTTATTCCCAGCATTAAACATTATGTGAGAAACTTAATCCAGCACGACACAGGGGATAAAGGTCCCAGTTAACACACACACACAGATCAGCAGCACAGCTACACGATGCTAAATGTTAATGACATGCAGGCACTGGGGGGCTGTTTCTGTTGTTTTTCTTTCATTTTGATGAATCTTGTTCGCTATCTTGAGTATCATTCTTCAGCCGTGTCCTTAGAAATGCTCCAGCGCACCATTTTAAGTGGTCGATACCTCTGCATGAATATGTAGATATTTATGATTTTTTTTTCATTTTTTTAAAGCGACATTAAATTTGTTTAATTTTGTTTTTAAATTGCAGGGCCAGATCAAAAGAAATCTTTCCAGTAAGTACATAACAGCATACGCTAAAGCTTTGTGCGCTAATAACTCGTAGAAGCTAATGAGTTAAGCGCTGCTAGTTACTGAATAACAGGGTGACCGTGGAAACAGCTTCCTGATTTGTTCCCTTATTTATCTGTACTCTCCTCCTCACACTCTGATTGTATTCCTCTCCTCTCAGGTGAAGAGATCGCAAGGCCACGGCGCTCGACTCCCACACCTGCTACTGCTCCCCCTGCACCTCCCGTACCCCCTGCACCTCCTGCAGTCCAGCCCCCTGAGTTAGTAACCCCCCCTTTGGGGAAGGTGGGGAGAACTGTTTCATATGAATGACCATTTCTGTACTAAAGTCTTGATCTGTGAACAGCTGAAGAGAGGCAGAAAAAGTTGCAGATGTGGCCACAAGGGGGCATGCTTTTTTTGGCTGATTATTGAAACAAACATACCATTAAAAAAAAAAAACACTTGCTATTTTCCTGAGCAGTTCATGAACCTGCGTTACACTGGACACTAACAGAAGTGCATCTCCTTTGCTGCTATGCTCTCTGCTGCCCCCATCTGACTGTGTGGGAAATTGCTTTAGACTGATGTGTGCGGGAACTGAGGACTCACGCCGTCTTATTCTTACTGCTTTAGAAGTCCGAAAATCCCAGAAGATGCGACGGCCCTGTTTGGGCCTCCTCTCGAGACGGCCTTTGATGATGAGAAGGTAGCAGGTAAGACTCGTAAACCACGATCTGCCATGATCCACTGGACCCAACGGCAGTCTGAGACACTCTGGTTCTTATGTGTATCTGCATGGAAAGGGCATTTTTGTTCATATATTTCATTTCATTACTATTTTTCACCATGCATGTCAAAGGGAGTGCACCAGGAATTTGCATTAGGATAACCCTGCTTGTCTTGATGACCTGTCTAGATGTCTTTGCCAACTAAAGTATCTTTAGATAAAAGTATTGATTCCTCAGTCTCCTGGGCACATCGCATTCTCACCGGGCTTTTATCATGAAATTAAAAGGCCCTTGTCTGTCAGGTGGGCCGCTGTCGTCACAGCCTTCGCTGACATCCCCGTTGTGCTGTGCTTTTTCTTGAAGCGCTTATAGACGAACCTGAGATCTGGGGTTTACCTCTGTCAGAGCCACACCCAGACTCCCCTGTGACAAGACCCTTTCCTACTGGAAGTAAGTCTTTGAAACACAGAGGCTTTTTTTTTCCACCATTGATAAAACATTGCCGGAAGGGACTGAGTTTCCTGTAAAAAAAAAAAAAAAAAAACATCATGCACAGTTTGTCCCACGCAATTCGTGGGTTATCCCGTCTTTTCAAGATTCTGGCAAGCTCTTCTCTTTCAAGCTGGCAGGTAAATATCTGTAAACCCTTGCTTTTGAGTTTTTTTTCCTCCTGAATGCGCTTGCTAGGACCTACCACATGATCACATGACACATTAAGTGTGACCCCCCAGCTAAGACTTTGTGGTTCACCATAATCCTTTTGTCTCTGGTACAGAAATGCATAGATTAACCAAAACTGAAACAATATGCTCATGAATAATGAATTAACCAAACAAGCACACACACCCCCCCCCTCCTGCTTTTGGTCAGTTACATCACTTCATACCTGTCACTGCCCGTTAACTGATGATCCAGCCCTAGATTACCTGGTTCAGGTGTTCTACTGATAGTGCAGCACAGAATATGTGGATGGATCTACGGTGTCCTTGGACTCGGATGAGGGGGGGGGGGGGGGG
>JAODKF010000049.1:8184739-8202610 GCA_026779585.1 Mormyrus proboscirostris | reverse complement strand
AGACCCCCCCCCCCCCCGCCGCAGTAAAACATGTTCGTCTCCATAATGTATTGTGAATTCCTGGTACTGCTGCAGTTTCACAGCAAGGCTATATCATAAACGGAGCACTTAATGTTTTGTGAAATTACTCTTTAGATTGCCTTTCTCTGACGAAAGCGCGGCAAGCCTGCAGAAAAGCGTTTTTCGACAATTTGCCCTGCAGCGAGCGTCTACCGTTCTTTTCATCACAGGGAGCTGGAACGCAAGTGAATGGTGACTAAATTCCTTGCACATCGATATTGTCTTCAGTTTTAAAGCTGAGAGACATTTGCCGCTTCATGTGTGAATCTGTCCAGGGTCGGGCAGAGGCGTGCGTGTACGGCCATGAAAGGCACCACAGTGGATTCTTGGAGTCTGAAGGTTGTCAAAGGCGCCAGAAGTCGCTCTTATGCATGTTAGACCGCCTGTCTGTCCTGGGAGGGGTTTATGAGCGTTGGGTTTTACAAGCGCTGGTGAAGTGCTGGTAAGAGGTAGCTTTTACTGCCCCGATCATGGCCCTGTTATGGAGCAATAAGATGCTTTTAGTGTTTATGATGACAAGGACTGACATTTTAACAAAAAAAAACAACTTCTATTAAACATCTTGAATGGTTTCTGTAAAAAGAATTTTCGTGGGAGTTTTGCTTACACGGAAATGTTCTAAGGGCAGAAGAATAAATGACTGGTTTAGAGAGATCACCAATCAGACTACAGAGGAGGTGGGTCCAAGCAACAAGAGACAGTGGGACCAAGACATCTGATTGATTGGTCCCACCTCCTCTAGTTGCTTGGACCCATCTCCTCTACAATCTCTCTGAACCAATCACTTTTCCTTCTGCCCTCAGAACATTTTTGTGTAAGTAAAACTCCCATGAGCTAAAAGCATGGCTGTGGTTGAGAGTCCCTCCAAATGGGGCTGACTGGCATGCTTCTGCTGTACTCTACTGACCCAATCCCTGGACCCGAACTTTGTGTGGAGCTCTTGTTGGTTGTTCTTGCAGCTCCACCTCCGCTACCACCGAAAAACGTCCCAGCTGCTCCCCCTGCTGGCGGCGCCTCGCAGCCAGATTCAGCAGGTGGGTGGTTCACACCGCATCGTAGGCTTTGCTGAGTCTCAGCCATGTTCGTGCTAACGGATCATTCTTCTCCGGGCTGCACCTGATGCAGTCATAGCTGAAAGCGACGAGGACCAGGACGTGAATCCCGGTTCCCCGGAGAACCCCGTAAAGGTGTCCATGACCGACCTGGACAACATATTCGGCCCAGTGAAGGTCCCGAAGTCCAGCGAGGAGACGGCGGACTGCAAGTGGGTCAGTTTCAGCGATGAGTCGCCCGAGACCCCACCCCCTCCCGAGGAGCCTGCCCCTCCCCTGCCCCCATCCCTCCCACCGAGTCCTCCGCCACCTGTTGACGAGGGCCCTCCCGAAGTGTCGGACTCGCCCGCCAGCCCCCCTCTTCCGAGCCGCAGACCTGCGGGTGTCATCCCGCCGCCCCTAGTCTTGGACGAGGGAGACAAGGCAATCTGTGAGACAGCAACGCTGAAGGAGGATCTCCCAGATATAACGGCCTCGCCCAAGGAGCTCACCCCGGGTCCACGGGCCACGCCTCCTCCCCCTCCCCCCCCCACCTACAGAGCGGTGGTGTCGTCCCCTGGGCCCTGCTCAGGTACTGCAAGCGGTGAGTCTATTTGTGAATCTTCTCCAATAGATACCAAATGGCGCGGTGCTAAGAAAGCAGGGCTCGTGACCACAGCCCTATGTAGATCAACATTTAGAGCCTTGTGCTCTTATTGCAAAGGTTGTAGGTTCAAATCCTGGTGGGCACAAATAAATTGTAAGCCTTTTCTCTGCTGTAAGTTGTCGTGTGTGAAAGCATCACTGTAGATAAGTGAATGTAATGATGACATCGAATGTAGATGGACATCGATCATTGACAAGAAGCACTTCTGTTCTCTATGAATGTCTGTCTTCCTCACCCCACTGAGCTTAGGATGCCTCAATGCCTGCAGTGTCACAGTGACCAGCAGAGGGATCATCTCTGTTGGGCCCTTCTGGGATGTTGGTCAGCCCTGCACTCTGACCCCAAGCTGACCTCACTTACATGTCCCCTAAGACACAAACATCTGTTGGATGAATGTAAATGTGAAGCAGTGCTTGCTTAGTTCAGGGTTGCAGTGAAGCCTGCAGCCTGTCCCAGTGAGAGCAGGACACCTTGGACAGGAAGCCAAACCTCAGGGCACACAAACTACGGGCAATTTTGAGACATCATTTTGATTAATGAATGTTTTTGGGAAAAAAAGTACTGAATAGTAAGTATTCAGCTGAGAAACTGGGAAGCATAAACCAAACTCAAGTCTTTTTTTTAAAAAAGCTCTTATTTTGTGTCCCTTTATTACAAAACATTTCACTTAAATTTCTGTCTATTCTCACAAAATTCTTTTGCTAAGAAGGTAAAAATAATAAGTTGTCTGTGGTGTAAATGTATTAAGAGTTTGTATTATTTTCATTTGTTTTGTTTATCTTAACTTTATTCTAGATCCAGGTACGTCAAATTATGCAGTGTATTGTTGTATGTGAATTTTAGAGCTGCGCTTTCTAATTGATACTGTACATATTTGGCTTTGGTGGCTAATTGATGCAGTGAGTAATTCTATACAGCAATCTCCCATCTATCGCGGAAGTTACGTTCCAGACCCATCAGCGATAGGTGAAAATCTGCGGTATAGAAAGACCATCTAAATAAACATTTTTTTTAATATAGTTTAAGCCTCAAATCGTAGGGCTTAAAACAAAAGGAAAAGTTCACAAAAAGTTTGCTCACAACAATCGGACCACAACCAAGGTACGCAATACTCAGAGAACTGTGATGCGTGGGGGGAAAATCCGCGATATAGCGGGGGTGCGATAGCTGAACTGCGATATAGCAGTGAATCGCTGTACTTGGCTTTGGCTGTGAAGACGCCATTTAGTGATACCAGCATCACCATCTTCTGTAAGTACTGAGAGCTGTAGGAATTATGTTAACTTTAGCAGGTCATGTTGTCAGTGCTGCGTTTTATGCTATCATTTTACAGGCTCCTCCTCCCCTGCCCGTCCTGCAACACCATTGGCTGCCAGCAGTCCGACTCCGCCCCCTCCCCCACCCCGGCCATCCTCACGGCCTAAACTTCCTCCTGGAAAACCTAGTATAGGGGATGTGGTAAGAAAGTTCATTTGTTCCACGCAATGCAGATTCTCTAACTAGTTTTGATGGTCAGTTTTACTGGGACATTTCATTCCTGAATCTGTAGGTGCCCCGTGTATGGGGGTGTGAGTTTTCCAATTAAACACTTAACTACTGTTTGAGCTTAACATTTAATTTACCGTAACTGCTTAGTATAAAGGTCGATAGAGGTTTAAATAGAAGTAGATTTAAAAAATAACCGTTCCTGTATCAGGAAGGAATACGGTGTTTTAAATTTTCGCATTAATTCTTCAACAGTTTTAAGTAATTAGTCAAGGAATATTTTAATTAATGGAAACATAATTTTAAAGTTTGCCAATCGATGAATAGTAGGTTGTGCTGTAATTTCATTTCAGATGATTTAAATCGTGAAAGAAAAAAGGGTTACAGGTGTGTTATAAATTGTGTGTCGCGTGAAATTATGTTCCATTTATGTAACAAGTTATTGAACAAACACCAGATTTGTATTGCATTTCATCAAGCCCTTTCGTGACTGCCGAAACACTCCGAGCCATAGAAAAATCACAGAATAATTCGGCTTCGAATCGTTTGTCATTCGCTGCTTCAGCAGTTCAGTCAGGGCTGAATAACAGGGAGCTCGACTGGAGCAAAAGTCCAGCGCAGGCGGCAGGTTGCCAGATCCGGGATTTAAAAATCCGTACACAGGTCATTCCCGACAGAAGCAGTGTACTGACAGGCAGGGGTTGCGAGGACCCTGTCCCCAAACCAACCTCTGACTTGCTGTTGTCTCCTTAGGCCCGGCCGTTCAGCCCCCCTATCAACTCCTCGAGCCCTCCCCCTTTTGCCCCCCTGGCTCGGGCAGAGAGCACCTCCTCCATATCGTCCACCAACTCCCTGAGTGCCGCCACCACTCCCACCATTGGTAAAGAGCTGTCCGTCTCTGTGTCAGGTGTGCATCTCCTCCCATCATCCCGACGTGTCCCGTCTCCTGCCACCATCGTCAGTCTCTCGTTTTGAGCCGAATGAGCCGTCTGGCAAATGGTCTGACCGCCGTGTCTCATTTAATGGCTTTTGTGTACGAAGGCAGGCGTCTGCATTCTAGACTCCTGAAAAATATTCGACGAGAAGCACGTGCATCGCTTTTAAATAAAAGAGATGAATTCATACTCAGGGCTTTATTTACATATGTTATTCACATGTGAGCTATCAAGCTATTGTTTTGCACAGGACAATGAAATAGATTTTGTTTTTCACTTTTTAGTTTTGTCTTTCACTGCTTCCTAGTTAGAGGTGGCTGTAGATCGCCAGAGAAGATGTTGATGACAGAAGTATTTAATATATCTACTGGTTGTTTATTTGATGGACATTGTGAAGTATTGTGACTGTAACAGACTCTGCTCTTTCTTCGCTAGGCTCCATAGCCTATTGAATTACTATATCCCAATTTCCTGAATGCTAATGGATTTGTCTCCATAGATCATGTCAGCTGTAAAAAAAAAAAAAACAGCTGTAACAATATGTGGCTGCACTAAAATTGCAAATAACATTTTGGGGCAATAACAAAAAGGCAGTGACCAGGATAAAGATTTCCAAGTACTGAAATATGTTATGAACACGTTTATTTTTCATTCTTGTTTTGCATACTCCATTTTCTCCTCCGTTCTGCTCATGTCGCCACTCAGTACGTCATTTTTGAGCGCCCGAGTGTCTCCCAGCAGTCGTCTCGTTCTTTTGTTTGTGACCTTTTCCGTTATGCTTGATTTATGTCCCTTGTGTTTGTGTCTTTTCTTTTTTTTCCCCTTTATTTCTTTGGTCGATCTTTTTCTTTCGGTGATGTCAGAAGATGACGTGTTTGTAGACAAACTGCCCACCTTTGACAGAAGCTGTGAACGGCCCGGAGGTACGGTATGGGCCCGGCGGCAGAATCATCATTACCCACAATGCACTCCGCCCTGGCGCACATCTGTCACCCATGGCCGCATCCCCCTTGACCCATCCCAAAGGCAGTGTGCAGGGTGGCACGCCATCACATGGCAGGGGGACTTTGCGGGAAGACAAAGGCACAGTCTACAGGCTTTCAGGACGTTCCCGTTCTCAAGCATGTGCAGCATCCCCCAGATCTCCTGCCCTACCTACCTCCTGTCCTCATTCCTCCTCGCTTCACGACGCATCTTACAAAAGCCTCAGGAAGTGTGGCTGGCATCTCCACTCAATGCCACACTTTTACAAACATAAACAACCGCATTTTGAAACGATCTTGCCGTCAGTAGTCTCAGATGGCTGAGAAAACACTAAATGCATACGTTTCGTCTTTTTGCATGACTGTCAAACCGTACTCTTTGCGCTTGCTGGTCGAGGAAATTTTTTGTACAGTCATTTCTCTTTATCGTTTGTTAGGCAGCTTATGGCCGTTTCCGATATCAGGCCAGAAACACAGAAATAACCCGATTGCCTTCAGAATTTTAGTAGCTAAAATTTACCCGGTTGTATAAATGATATGTTATCATTTAGTTTGATTGACGTGTTAGCTGTAGCAGGGAAAGGGTGTTTTATATTCATATCAGTCTTCAGACACTTGAAAGGAAACCCCCTGCAATTCAGCTCCCCGTAACTCTCCTCCCAGTAATCCCTTGTAAACGCCTCCCTTTGGATTTCTTACACTAACCCGGGCTGCTTTGATAAGGTGCCCGATCTTGGCCCCTCCTACTCTCCGTCAGCCATCACTATATCCACTCTTTCTGTGCATGGCTGCCCCCTGCTGGGCATAGAGCACATTGCAGCTACATATTAGGATAACATACTTTTTTGAGAAAAAAAAAAGATTCTCAGGGCCTAACAGTCATTAAACTTGTTCATTGGATTTTAAATATTCAAGTCATTCATGAGAATTTCAACAAAAAAAGATTAGTACTATTCTTTGCACCCTGTGCTTTGTAAAGCTCATAATTGTCATTTAGTCTTCAGATTCTCCATTAAATTGTAGTAGATGATCAAAATAGTGTTTTGAAAACAAACAATTTCATGGGGGAAATTATGGACTAAATAGTGATTAGGCCAGTGTTCAGGCTAGCCTGTTGTGTACGGTTCCGATATGTAGCGCTATGTAATACCCACATGCCTCTAAGCAAAGCAAAGAGGACCCCGCCCACCCCACCCCACCCCTCAATCGTGATTGGCTCGCAGTGCCTTCTGTGTTCCCGCCCACTGTGTCGTGTGATAGACCTGCCGCGTGACTCACACTATTGTCCTTCTCTCTCCCTCCCCACCTCCCTGCTCCGTCCCACTTCAAATCCCGCCCCTCACGCAGAGAATGACCAGCCTTCCCTGGTTTGGTTTGACAGAGGGAAGTTTTATTTAACCTTCGAAGGTAAGTGGTGCCCAGTGTAGTGGCACTCAAACCTGAATGCTTCAAGCCCCGCCCCCTTGCTCCTCCCCCTTCAGCCCCTAACATGCTGCATATGGCCACCATCCCTAATAACTCCTCCCCTTTTCACCACCAGACGTTCATATTTCCTATTGGCTGCGTGTTATTATGTCTTTTTTCATTGTCATCCTCATGATGTGTTTTGATTTGTTCTCTGTTTCTTTCTGTAAACTTGTATTTTTATGATTTTTTTTATTATGCGTAGTTTATAATTCTTTTTTTTTTTTTTCTTTTCATTTTCGTTCTTCAGTACCAGCAGACCCGCATAAAGATTCAGTCCAAAAAACCTCTAAATCGGATTTTTATATCCTGACCCCAAAACAAAAATTTTACCTAAAGGATAAAATATAAACAAGGCCTTCATTTTTCTGCAGGATGACATGATAACCAAACAGAAATGTTGGTCGTGTGTCATCATGAGACCTGATTTGTGCTTATGGTAGTTGGAATATTTCACAATGTAATGAACAGTAGTTGCATTTGAAATCTTGTAGGGATTGTGTCTCAATTGTAGTTCCATCAGCTATAAATGTCCTTCACTGTTACTGTTGTTCAGGTAGCTGGATATAAGCCTGTATTACTGCTGACATCCTATAAAACAAAGGTGTCTCTGCTTTGTGTCCTAGTATAGGATAAACTCCAAGCTCATGGAGACCCTGTACTGATATGGAAGTTGGATGTACTTATAGACTTATACTTTATATTGCCTTCAAGACAAGCAGCCAATCAGATCTCAAGGAATGGTGAACACAATTAAACCGATGACATCATGCACAATATATTGGCTTCAACACTAATGGGATGCGTTCCCAGAATGGTTTTATGGGCATTTATTTAAGGCTTCGTGGGAGTTTGTGCCTGCAGTCATCTCTTGATTTATGGTGGGATGTTAGCGATTCTGACATGATGTGAGACTCGCACAATATGGATACTACCTACATGTGTATTTGTGAAAACAAGCAAGAGTTGAACTGCGGGGAGAGCGGAACTTGTTTGGCATGACATTGAGATGCCGGAGCTTTTTATTTCGTTGTGGTTGGAGACCGTCCCAGGCGGTTTGGCTTCCCTGAATTCAGGCTGAGGCTTGCGGCAGTTTCAACTGCCATTTGTGACTGTGAATCAAGACAGAACACAAGCAGCTCCGTGGCGATGGCGCGCCCCCTGGTGGACCGGTGTTAAAAGCCAAATCAACAGATGGTGGAGCTGGATGCGACCTTCTCGGAGTCGCGGGGGGCTGTGCATGCGGCCGTGGTAACTGGCACCTCCTCTGATGTCACTTCCTGTTGAGAGCAGCACCACCTGGTTCAGTGATGGTTATTGTGTTTCAGGCTGCTCCCGGGGGCCCAGCCCATTGACCATGGGGGCCCAGGACACGCTGCCCGTAGCGGCTGCCTTCACAGAGACTGTCAATGCCTACTTTAAGGGAGCTGACCCCAGCAAGTAAGTGAAAGCATTCAGGCAGACTTGCGATCTTTATTGCCATTGTCATTATAATCATTGGCATTGTTTTCATTATTAATGAGACTTTTAATTACAAAATGCTACTTTCAGAATCTGGCACAAAACAGCTCTGGAAAAGAGTAAGAGACCACAGCAAAATTTCAAGTTTCACTCATTTCTTAATTTATGGGTATTCGCCTGTGTAAAATATACATTTTCTTGCAAACTGCAGCCTGGTTCTTCCCCGTTTCTCATGAATGAAGAGACTTCAGTCCTGCTTCTAGGAGCCTGAATTGTTCTAGCAGTGAACTTCACTCCACTTAATATTTCCCATTCTTTTGAGGATCACTCGAGGTCGTATAAGTTGATGGGCATCTCTGGCATTAGAAAGTGGCTTCCGCCCTCTATCTCACTGGTTTCTGGTCGCTCCCAGTGTCGCCTGCTTCACCTCATTCTTGTTTACTGCTGGCTTAGAAACTTTCATCCTGCAAGCAGTCTGCCTCACAGTGTAGCCGTCTACCAGCAGAACCAGGACGAAACCAGGATTTATAAAAGCAGATTTTTAACAAATATTGAGCGGTTTCTTAATTTTTTCCAGAGCTATATCTTTTTCAGCTTGACCATTACTTAATCTGATTTTGCAATAGTGGTTATGTATTATATATGATTTTATATATATGCTTCACTTCTGTCCATCATGGCTAATCTCTGCATACTACCATGTTTGCCCTAGAAGAGCACTTCCTCTAATGAATCATGTGACAGGAAGTGGCTGTAAACTCCGTAATGGTTTCCCCTGTCAAGGTGCGTAGTGAAGATCACAGGGGAGATGGTGCTCTCCTTCCCTGCTGGGATTACCAGACATTTTGCCAACAACCCATCTCCTGCTATCCTGACCTTCAGCATAACCAACTACAGCCGCCTGGAGCATGTTCTCCCTAATCCCCAGCTGCTTTGCTGGTAAATAACGGCTTAACTTACCACTTCCAGCCCTGATCCATGTCAGCTAGGACCCTCCACAGGAATCTGATTTGTGTCTTCAAAATAAAAGAATCACTGGTAACCACTATAAACTTGACTTAAAAAGTATTGTACTTAGGCAGCTGAACTTTCGCTTTTTAAATTGTTAGCTAACATTTACTTTCTGTCAGTGTTTGTTCATTTTGAAAGTCTATTTTCTGCCATTAACTCCAGCTCTTCAACAAATGATTTGTTTAGGTCTATTCTGGTTTTGGGACAAATGTCCATGAGCATCATTATCCATGTGGTCCTCATTGAAATTGTAGCAATGTTTTGTCCATCTCAAGTCCATGTTTACGCCGTAAGTTAATATTAGCCAGAAGCGGTTCAGGTATGCAGTCGCACACAAAGTCAGCTTAATGAAAAATACAACCCTTATCTTGTGCCTGATTTCTCCCCTGAATACCAGGGATAAAATCCTTAGCATAGTAGCTATATGAAGGTACCCTAATGAAACTCGCTCCATTTCTCTTTTCACAGTGACACCACACAATCGAATGCCAACTCCAAGGAATTCTGGGTAAACATGCCAAACCTGATGACGCACTTAAAGAAGGTGGCGGATCAGAAACCCCAGGCAACGTACTACAACGTCGATATGTTGAAATATCAGGTAGGGACATATTATGGGGCACCATGCAGACATCTCACCTCACCCAGAAGTCCCGGGAATCTACCGCAAAGTGCCAGCAGCTCCGTGACATGCGCCAATGACGCACAATGTCCCGGGAATCGGTCGTTCCGCCATTCAGCAGTGGTACAATAAACCAGCAAGCTTTACTGACGCAACCTCAACCGGCACTAGGCTTGGCTGGGTCATAATTCTAAGTACCGCCATACTTTCTAGACGTTAAATTATGGTAAATGATATTTCAACATTGTTTTAAAAAGCAACGCTATTCTGGGATTTGCTGGTAAGGGGTGGGGAGGGGTGGGGATATGGCCGAAATACAGCACTGTGCAAAAGTCTCAGGCAGCCAAAGAAAATGATGCTCAAATGATCTTCATGTTGGTGTAAAATTGTGATGTCTGCCAAAATGTATCAGCTTAGCCGCTTCAAAGCCTTTCCTAATTCCTAAAAGCACCCCAGTATTTACGGCGACGACGCAACATACCCATGACTCGACCAAAACCCCATCGCGTTTGGCTAATCAATACCTTATTAAGTTAGTTAACTGAGTTGATTAATTAAGTGAGCTGGTGGTGAAATTGAATAAATACGTTAAATGGCTGCGGTGACTCTGAAGAGAGGTCTGAGAGCTGAAGCAGGGCTCATCTAACCATCCAATATCAGTAACAGATATCAGGTATCAGTAACTTTTTGGAAAACAGTAGAAAATATTATTAGTTATTATTGTGTTACTCTTAATTTGCGTATGCTCTAATGTTAAATTGTGTTTTTCGTTCTGAGCAAAAGTGCACTTACTACCTAGATAAACAGCTTTAAACATTTCTTTGGACTGCCAAAGACTTTTGCAAATTACTGTATGTATACCCAAAACAACATGAAAATCACGGTATACAGTATCATGATAATACTGCCTATGGCTAGCCAACACTCAAAATTCCATAAAAATTGGGGTATATGATATTACGGTATTACCTGCTAAGCTACTCAACACACAAAATAACATAAAAATAGCAGCATACAGTAATATTTCCTAAGCCTAACAAGCACCCAAAATACCATAACAATCATAGTATATGGTATTACAGTGACACAGCCCGAATCCTACCCCACAGCTCCCGGTTCTCCCTCATCCGCCTCCCATATATGCCTGATAATCAAATGCATATGTCTATGGTGGGACGACTGTCCATTGCCCATGTGACTCCCTTCCGGCAATCTGCTTCTTCAGCTGCAGAGTCGTGTGCCCTTGATCCCTGAGCTGTCAAACTGATGCGTATTTTCCCAGGTGTCCGCACAAGGCATCCAGTCCACCCCGTTGAACCTGGCTGTCAGCTGGCGCTGCGACGGCTCCAGTACAGATGTCCGGATAGACTACAAGTACAATGGAGATGCCATGACCACTCCTGTGGCCCTCAACAACGTTCAGTTTCTGGTCCCAGTTGAAGGAGGAGTGACCAAGCTTCAAGCTGCTCTTCCCCCAGCTGTCTGGTGAGACAACCGATCTTAGCCGCCGCCATGTCCCAAATCTCATGTAACACCACCATCTAGCTGTGTGGAGGACACATAGCATGAACCTTGGACCTGCTGCTCTTATGGTGATAGTCAGATGGTGAAATGGTAAAACCGTTCTAAAACTTTAGGAGCTTTGGCCTATTTGGATTATTGAAGCACACCAAACACATTTTTGCATACACTCTTGACTTAATGGTCTACTTCATTTAATCCCTTCTAGGAATGCTGAACAGCAGAGAATTCTATGGAAGATTCCGGATATATCCCAGAAATCTGAAAATGGAGGTGAACTACAATTAGGATTTCACTTTTATAGACCAATAACATCTTGTTTCCCATTTGTTGAAGGCCCCAGTTACTGTATAGTTTTACTGGACCCTTTTGAATTTTCAGCTGTTTTAGTATGCAGACACAAATAATGTATGTTTTTTGGATAATGGATTAGTTTAATCCTTGTGTGTTTTGGGTAATGGATTAATTTAGTACCTGCTTTTTTTTTGGGGGGGTGGGGTGGTGGATTAGTTTAGTACCTGTGTTTTTTAATAATAGATTACTTTATTATAATGAATTAATTTAGCATCTATGTTTTTTGGGTAATTGATTAGTTTAGTGCCAGTTTTTTGGATAGTAGATTAGTATAATGGAATAGTTAAGTACAGGGGAACCTGGTCGAGTTTTGTCTGGCCTTGGAGACCTGATGGAATGTAACTCTTACAAGTCTGACAGTGAGCTATGTGTTTCATACGGGGACACCAGACTAAAACCACAGGTTGATCTTGAAGAAGAAAAGCTGGTTATTTGCCAGGGTTAATCCTGACACTTAAACCTAAATCGACAAATAAAAGTACAACCATACTATATCTTTTGTATACCAGCACCTGCTTCGATGCTAAGTAGGGTCACATGACGCGTACCGCTTTCTCGTCCCTTCCCAGGGGTGGGGTCACTGCTTTGCAGGTTCCAGCCACCCGAGGGCTCAGGCAAGCCGTCCCCCCTGGCAGTGCAGTTCACCAGTGAGGGGAGCACTCTCTCTGGCTGCGACATCCAGCTGGTTGGGCCCGGTTACCGCTTCTCCCTTGTCAAGAGGAGGTTTGCTGCTGGTGAGTACCTTTCAGATGGGGCATGAACTCATCGCCCTGCTTGCATGCATTACAACACCTTCTTACAGGTACATAAATTCTGTTGCCAAAGCCTTGGAAGGCAATTACAGATCGGATTATGCTTATTATAAGAGCAAGAAAGCTAATATCTTAGGCTGTTTGTTGTATCATATTATGCTATTGATTACAAGGTCATTTGTACACAGATATGAACAAGAGACAATGAACTAAAATGAAACTCCCTCATTTTGGCATCATATTACCTGGATTGTATGTCATTTATTTTGTTATCTACTAACTGGAGCAGAGGAGCTTGATTTAATCTGGCCTTAAGTTCTGCTGCTTTGTTGTGTTCTTAAATTTGTTTAACTAAATTCACTCGTTCCCCCATCTGTGCAAATACTTTGAAGGGTTCGCGCTTGGCTACTTTTTAGGGCAGAGGTTTAGCCATACAAAAGAAGCCCAACAGCTCTTTTTATTCCGTGACTTGGATGCACTTAAACAAACGAACAAAAAAATGAATTTACCCATTACATTTTACACATTCAGCAGATGCTTTTGTCCAAAGCAATGTACAAGTTTTGCGAATATCGCATTTCAAACACGCATGCTGTCAATGAGTCGACTAAGCATAAGTGCAGCCAGGCTGAGCTTCCAATGAATAACCAGGAGCAACCGTGAGCAGGATTGATGCAGGGGGCTACACAACAACTTCTAACATGGCAAGAACCTAATAAAGCCATTCAAGGAGCAGATGCGCAACATTCAGGGAACATAAAGAGGCGTAATCATCACTAAGCAATTTGTACCATTACACCAGTGTCATTGTTAACTCAGAAATGGGCATCAGCCTTGGGGATTTGAATTCCACCTCCACTCTGTGTCTGTGGAGTTTGCATGTTCTCTCTGCGTTGGGTGGATTTCTTCCTTCCTTAAGCTATTTTGTGTCTCTCATTAGCTTGGAGTGTGTGTGTGTGTGTGTGTGTGTCCTGTGCTGGACAGAGTGCATCCTGGTCATTTGCCTTGTGTTACCTAAGGTCCAGGCCCCCCATGTGACCCTGGACAGGATGAGCAGTCAAAAAATGGATGGATGGATGAACGGATGGATGGAGTGTTATACCTGAATTTGGTCCTTGATGTGATTCATTTGCTTGTACAAGTCAAGGCTTTTGTCGATGTGTAATATATATCAAAATGTCCAAAGTTGTCCAAGCTGAATGCAGTTTACATATTTTTCAGGAAAATACCTGGCTGAGAATTAATCACCACTAGCTGAAAGAGAGAAAAATGATTCCATTGGACAATATTTGAAACTAAGAAGGAAGAGACTTGTTTCAGAACAAAACATTGACTCCGACGGCAACCTTTTTTAAAATTTACAAAGATGACAATGTGACCCATTTAACGGGTTCTGTTGTGTGATGAGCTAACAAAATCGTTGTTAGTTTTATGATGTAATTACTGTGCGATGATGTAATTACTGTGCTATGATGTAATTACTGTGGATTACACCTTTATTATTTTTATGTTGTTGTTATTCTTTATTTGCTTAGCAGATGTTTCTTATCCAAATATTCCACATACAGCTGATATAGGACCCAGACAGCATAATGCTTAAAGATCCAGACCAGGAACCCCAAGGTTATTGGTTCTAATCCCATGTTATGTTGGCTACCAAGAAATTTTCCAGTGAAATATGTAGCTGTATGAGTGCATATTTTTGGATATAAACGTCAGCTAAGTAATTAGAGGAAGACGCACAGCTGGATTTGCAGGCAGTTACTGATCGAGCAGAGGAGCTGTGCTGGTCCTGGTGAGGTCCAGGAAGGGAACACGAATGACGATCCGCTTATTGCTTGCATCCTGGGGGAATCAGTGGGGAAATGTTTCGACATAATGTGGTCTCCCTGGGATGCGGACACCTGTCCGATCAGGTAAATCATGTAACATAGTGTAACGTGAAACCTGACGAGCTTTTATTTTTTTCTTCCCAAAAAGAGTGTCTCTTTTTTGTGTAATTTAACTCTCCTTCCTGTTAGTAGGGATGAGTCATACTACGTTGGCTGCAGGTAGCCAGAGAGACGAAATGGCATGTGCTGCTGTTTCTGACATTTCTTCCAAATGATGCGCAAAAAATGTGATTTTCAGGACCAGATTCCTTGGTAGTTATATATAAACACTCAGTGGCCACTTAAGTCCATATACCGATAATGTAGATAAAACTGAATATGTATGGTATTCAGGGTTAAGGGGCTCAGTTACTCTGCGGCTAAGCAAGATCACGGTTAAACACTGTAAATCTAAATTTGACGTGTGGTGTGATTGTTTGTGCCAGACATGATGGGTGCAGGATCAGAGGAACAGCCTCCTCCGGTAAATGCGCTGAAGTGTCTAGAGTTTACGGAGCATGTTGCAATGAACAAAAACATTGAGTTAGGGGTTGTTCTATTGCTGATTGTTCCATGTAAATGGGGGGGGGGGTGGGGCTCAGAGGAGAATGGCCAGTCAGATTTGTTAAAACTGACAGGGGGCAGCAGGGGCAACAAAAAAAAAACAGCTTGGTACTGGTGTGCAGAAAGACATCATACATCAGCTTGTCAACCCTGGAAGTGGTTCTGTATACAAACGTCCTGCCTGGTACTGCCCAGGTACCTAATAAAGTGCTCACTGAGTGTGTTATATATAAATATATGTATGATCATAACTGATTTAGTAGGTGATAATAATCACATGGTGCACTTACTGGTGCAGTTTCTTTGGAATAACAGGTATACCAGTAAATGCAGTAGATCTTCACACTGGGCTGTGCTAAAGTCAGTTTTGTGGTAGGGAAAACATCCAGTAGATTACTGGCAATGTACACATGAGGCCAAAAGTCATAGTGTTAGGTCTAACTTTTAAAAAAAAAAAAAACCTTTATGTGTTTGTGAAGGAACAAATGAATCAAACTAGCAGTGAGTGTAATCTAAGTGTAGGTTCTCGTGCTTGGTTACTTTTGTCAGCCATCCTGTTCCTCAGTGAAGGCGGAGCTCCAGTATTGTGTGCGTGTTTCTTTTCCCCCCTTTTTTTCTGTGGTTGATACTTGCAGATGTTCCACTGGCACTTGGAGGTCACTGTGCTCCCTTTAAGAGGTGTGCAGTGCAGTGACACAGTGACACTGCGGCATGCAGATACAAGGCCTGCAGTCAAAAATTGTGCAGTGAAAAAACACCTACTCATTTTTAAAATTATTATTTGACTCATAAAGTGAATAATAGTGTCAGTATTTCATCTTTTTTAGGTATTCAAAGTGTTTCCCTTAAAAATGTAAAAAGTGTAATTTAAAATGGCTGGTATATATTCTAAAGGGTGTATAGTGGTTCTCCGTTCTGTCACACAGTGTTTCTGTTGTCATTTAGACAGCAGTGTTATACATTACCGCACCTACATTGCAGCACTATATTTTTATTTCTTAATTAAACTTTTTATGTTGTAAAAAAAACTAAAGTGACTCTATTATTAGAACTGGAATGGTACAGTGTATCATTATTTAGAATGCCTAGGGTTATAAATATTTAAATTCCTTTTGTTATATGTCTAGGTTGGTAAACTGTATAGTGTAATGCTAAGATATAATTTTTTTAATTTATTTCAAATATATTTTTTTTATTTGAGTATAACAAAAGTTGGGGGGAAGAGGGAAAACAAAACAAAATATTTTCAGGAGTACTTCACGCTTAATGGCAGCAATGTGCCTGGTGAATAAGCAGAGGAAGCAGCTTCATTAACAATGCAACATGATTTTCATTTCAGTGGGTTTTTCTCATACTCGGTGACTGACTTAAAGTCCCATTTTTCACCGTTAAGAAAATATAAAAAGAAGACATGAATTAATGGGTTTTATGTTAAATTTATAAATGGTCTCTATGAGATGGACAAAAAGGGAATTGCACTGAGGATTGTAGATGAATTAAATGCGTGTATTAGACATTTTAGACATTTATTTCCAGCTTGTCCTCTGGGTGGTGGAACATTTGTTATTTATGTCAGTAAAATTGTTTATTGACTGATATCAGTGTGTAGATTTTGCTGCCCAGATACTTCTTAGAACAAATCCGGGAGAAACTAACAGCATAATTTCGAACAAGAACTGGATGTCGAGTGGCATCGTAATGTTGACAAAAATACACGTTTTGTTTCTATATGTCCATTCACACATGCATATATACATATAATCACACAGTGGTGTAAAGCATACGTTAAACAGGGGGCTCTTGATTATTCTGTAATTGGTGCTATCAGATTTACGTCTTGGTTTTTGAAAATATCGTGGGAGGGGTAAAAAGGACCCTGTCCTCTACGCTTGTGCCCCCTGTGTACGTTTGTGTCTACATATGCAATTTTATTTAAACATAACAAATGCGAAGTTTTTGCATATCCCCAAATATGCAAACGAACCTAGGCCTTTAACACTGGTCAAACCATACAATTACACTGCAGAAATGGTTTACAAAAGAAAATTGCATATAATACATGTAGTATTATGTGCGGGTGCAATTTGTGAATAATTGTAATTGCAATTAACATATCGTCTAATATTACTGGGAAGTGTAGGAAGCAATCAAGTAAATTTTCCCTGGCCAGCGTAATTATAAATGTTGTCATATTGTGATTGTAGCTGCTGTTAGCTTCCTTTGTGTCTTTGGGGAACAGCAATGATTAAATGATATATAAATAAACTGTATTCGCTTGTACTAACTGAATCAAAATTGTTTTTACCGTTAGCACAGGTGCTTGCTTCACGTTAATTTAAAGCTTTTTTATTATTTTATTTCCAGTACTCTTAATTGTCAGGTCATTTACAAATACTTCTGTCTATAGATTTGGAACTGGTATTTTGGCCATCATCCACCATAAACCGATCAAGGAAAATCTCATGTCGCACCAGGAAAAATGTGTTTATTGTGCACTGTCTTGTCATAAATGCAGTTCCTCTTTTTGCTGTCAGATGTTGCTTTTGATTTTTGTTTTGTTTTTTTTTGCGTTGCAGGCAGATGTTCGCATAAGTAGCTTAAGACTGCATGCACTATTTCAATACATTTTGCTGATAATAAAGGGTCGTGTTACTGAGTTAGTTAACTAGTTAGTTAATTAGTTTCATTTGCTCCGGTTACCTGAGAAAACAATTGTATCGGGTTTATTTAAAATATTTGCTATTCGTCATTTTCTCTGTTTCACTGGCTTATGGATAAATTTTCCACTTTATATTTCATACATTGATCTGTAAGCATGAGCCTATTAATTACACTAAGTTTTTTTCTATGGTTGTTTAATAATGATTCACTTTCATTATGAAACATTGAAAATGACCCCTCCCACTTTCACGACTAAACACTGTATTTATTGTACTGTACCAAATGAACAACTGAATATGTTGATATTTGTGTTTTTACATACTGTGATTTGCACTCCATTTATATCTTGGTCATGAAAAATGAATTTAGAGCACATCGTTTCCTTTCATTTATGGTACCAATGCTTTAAAACCTTGTATTTGTTGACAT
>JAODKF010000049.1:8169869-8184639 GCA_026779585.1 Mormyrus proboscirostris | reverse complement strand
ATGAAAAATGAATTTAGAGCACATCGTTTCCTTTCATTTATGGTACCAATGCTTTAAAACCTTGTATTTGTTGACATTGTATTTATCTACAATAAATTTTACATATCTGTAAAGTTTTATCCTGTTAGCTAAAATAAAGTAACTGAGGGTTACTGATTTTGTTTAGTTGGAAAGTTACCAGTAAATATCTCTTATAGAAAATTACATGAATCTCCTCAACTCTCCGCTTTAGTGGATTTATTTCTATTATGAATGTGTGGAGAATTTCAACAAACTTACCCCTTGAATTTTGTTTGCCTTATAGATTATGGTAAACTACATCTTTTCTGTACATATGTAATTTTCCTTTTTAAAATGTTATTCATTCTAATTTTCTCTACATCTTATCCATTGCACAGGATACAGAATATGCAATTGTTTCATGTAAATGTACTAATGTAATAATTTTCCCTTCTAAAAGTTTAAAAGTATATATAAACAGAATGATATAATGTAATACCCGTTTAAGATGTCCATCATTGTAAGTTTTCTTGGAAATAAAGAGAGAAAAATAAGGAACATATGCTCAGATTTTTCACTGTCCTTTACTTAAATTATTAAAGTATTAATTTCACCCACAATGGTTTTATGATGTGTGTAAACATTACTGCCCAGTCCATAAACTCCACACCGCATTTACAATACTCTAAAATTCTAGTACCCCTAAGACGACCAGTAAGCAAAAAGAATTCTGCGCTCTGGTTTGCTCCCGCAATATATAGACATGCTATTTGGTGAATTGTTCTCTCTAAATTGGCCACAATTTGTGACTGGTACATGAACTGTCATCCTATACAAGGTGCCCTCTGCCTCATGCTCTACGCTTCCATCGGACAGGCTCCAGGCTCACCGTGACCCTGCACTGGATAAATAATTGTAGAAAATGGATGAATGGGTATACTTAACATCGCATACAGTGGAAGCCGTAATAAATGACGCAATGCAGGATAAACGCAGACGCAGTTTTAAGCTGCATCTGTTTACAGCTAAACTATTGTTTGTATTTCATACTTTACATTGATCTACATACTTTTACGCTTAAACTACCAATTATGTAATGAATCTGCCATAAGGTGATCGATCTGATGCAGTTTTGAATGGGGCAGTATGCAGAAGAAGCCCCCGCCCTGCAAGCGTCACGTTGTCAAGACAACGCAACACAAGCGACGCAAAATACATATGATTTCCGGGTACTTGTTGAGCTGGTAAGTCTGCAACATTTCTAAATTATAACTTACTTGCTGTGCATTTAGGACGCAAAGATACTAAGCAAATGCTTTTTAAAAAGCCGAATTCTTATTTCTCCTTTCATGTGTCCTAATCCGATCACATTTAATGCCACAGGCGAGTTTTTAATTGCTGAAGGTTGGTATGTACTGGTAATGTATTTGGTATTGGAATGTATTGGGAATGAATATTATAATTTAAATTACTTTTAATCCTGTAAATATATAATTCTAGGAGTGTTAAAATTAGCCTGATGACTAATATGCTATGCTAAGTTATCCAGCACTGAGGAATTACTCACTATGTTTCTGAATTAAAAATGCTATACTGAATACAGTAAATTTCTATTTATTTGCTTTGTGAAGATCAGTTGACCCGCTGCTAGTCTGGATTTTAAAATGCGCCACTGTTATTTAAAGTAACAAAATACTTATAAAAGAGGCAAAGCATGCAACAAAATATTTTACTTAAGTATTACTTACGTACCAGTCACAACTTGATAGGATTATGTTTTCAGCTACAGATGTGAAAAGTAACCCTTAATAAATTTTAAGCATTAATATATAACTTTTCTAAAGCACGACTGCAATGTGGCTTAACTATGTGACTCTGTTACCAAGTAACTAAGTATTTAGCCTACTGTTTCAGCATCTTTTGTGGTTTGTGTCTTGTGTGTGTCATACAGGGAGAACTGAGGAAAGATGTCCGATATGACCAAAGAGAAAGCCGCTCGACTTCTGAAAAAGAGGGCTAGTTTATCTTCACTTGGGAGCCATGAAGTCAAAGCCAAGGAAACAGCTGGAAAGACCAAAGAGTGAGTACGGCTATAGTAAATGTGATTTGTGGACTATATAAAATCCACAGATCACCAGGGTTGCCATGTGTTCAGCTGGCCGGAGTGGGATTTTCAATTTGAGACTAGTCTGCACAGGCATGCGCGCGCATTTACATGTATGTGACAGTTTTATTACCTGGTAAATGGTCTGTAGGGTTTACAAACTACCTAAGCGTTTTTTATGTTGCGATTTTTAGCTTTATAATGGAATAATACAGATTTGCCAAAATAATACAGATTTCTTGCGTGAGCGTCAGAGTTTGAATTAAGCCTGAGCGTCACCCCGGAATGGCAACCCGGAATCCCGCTTGCAAAGACCGTTGCTGTATTAATTTTTGTTCGTTTTGTTCTGTTAGATTTCGATGGAATGTTAGACTTAACATATTTGTTCTGTTCACTCGTATAATGTGTTCCATTACATGGGCTCCTCTGATCGGTCTTGCTTTGCGCCACAGTTCAATCAGTACCGTGTCCTACATCGACGAGCCTGGTCAACACGATGACAACCAGAGACACGCGGTGCAGATGGAAAACACATACCAGCTCGGTAAAGGTCTCCACGGGCCACAATGCCGAGCAGCACTCCGGAAACCGGTGATGATGACTGGTCATTCCCAACGAGACTTTCTGCATGCAATCTCTCAGGTCCGGCAAAACGGTTCCCAGCAATGGCGGTCAATAACATTTTGAAGGACGTCCTTTCAAGTTACCTACAAGAAGAAAAATACGAGGCGGAACTGTGCAGACAGATGACGAAGACAATATCTGAGGTAAGCCATTACTTTAGGAACTGGGAAATTAAAAAGCAGGCCATGTATCACATGGGCCTAGCCGATTAAAAGACAGGTATAATTGATTATTGCAAGGCGGTGTCAGAGTCAAGTTAATCTAAGGATAAATCATAATCACAATTATTTTGGTCAATATTGAGATCATGACTAGTCCTATTTTACATGATTACTCGTTGACTTTTTTTTTTTTTTTAAAAAGAAAAGCGTCATTGTTACAGTGGATTTCCTTGAACTCTAAATATAATTCAAATGGGAAATATATGAAAGACAGAACTGGAGAATCATTGGGAAATAAAATGAAGAAAAATAATTCAATTAAATTTTATTTTGATTAATTGGTTTTGATAATCGTTGGAAGCTAAAGACGTAACTGAAATTCAAATTCCATTAATTTCCCAGCCCCAACTCTAGCTAACTTTTAGAGGTCCAGGCTACATTATTTACAGTGTGTATATAACATACTAATATAATATCCATCCGTGTTCAGAATGAATAAAATAACAGCATTTTAAAAAAACATTTAAGGTTATAAAAGCGAGAGTGAAAGATCTAATGATTCCCCGCTACAAGATCATCGTGCTGATTAGCATCGGTCAGCTGAGCGAGCAGAACATGCGCTACGGAAGCAGGTGCCTTTGGGACGCCAGCAGTGACACTTTCTCGTCATACACCTTCAAGAACAGCTCACTCTTTGCCGTCGCTAACGTTTACGCTGTTTACTTCGAGTGAATCTCAAAAACTGTACTTATGTAGATAAAATTGCCTAACTACATTCTGGCAGATCTCAGACTTCTGAAATCAATTACTGTTAGCATTTAACTTGACAGGGCACAAATATACTATCTGTACTATTCACTTAACGACCGAGTTGCGTTCCTACCACTAGGTCGTTAAGCGAATTGGTCGGTAAGCGAGGAGCCGCCCCTTACCGTAGGCTACTGATAGTGGATTTGTGTCAGCCATCTTTAAATACTTTTTAAATGTCGGATTTCACCCTGTATAATATTTTTAGGGTGTTTATAAACAGGATGGACATCTGGCTGTTATGTACGCATTCACCTTTAAAGCGAACCATGCGGCAATCAGTTGTTGTAAAAGCACAGATGCTACTGGTTTTATGTACATTGGCGCTGATATAAGAAGAAATAATACAATTTAACCTTTATATGCTATTCGTACTTCATTTACGGTATAAAGGTTAAACTGCACGGTATTTTTTTGTTACAGCAGCACGCATTTGCGCCGTTGCGACTATATATTGCCGCACATGTTTTAAAAGTGAATTCGTACCGGTTATGTGCATCCCTGTTTACAAATGTTTGAATCACGATGCATCTTTTCTCAAGTAGCAGCTGTATTTGTTCATGATTCGTTGATGATTTGTACTTCATTAGTAACTGGGTTATTACATATTTTATAAAGTATTTTAAGTGTTACCCAATTACACATTTTATGAGAGGAAATAGGCTCTATCTCTGTAGCGATTTCTTTCTCATAGTATTCACATTAACTTTTCTATCTGATACAAATCAACTGCCTTCTTAGTTGAGATATATTTTTAATATAATTAAATGGAGGAAAATTGATGCATAACCATAATAATATTTGCAAGAAGGCAAGACTAATAAAGGTAAGCTGTTACTCCCGTTGTGTTTAGGGTTTTTTGCTTTGTATGTTTTTGAAAAATACTGTGAAGTATTGCTTTTCATTGTAGTCTAACATTATGCAACAATCTGTACTGTGTATTTGGATGTAATGCTTTTTGATAGCAAAATGTATAACGTAATGTGTTGGCCTGTGTGTCACGCCCAACTCCGTCTGATCCTCGTGTGTGCCACGCCCACCTCGTTACCTAGTGTTTCTTCCTGATTGTTCTCACCTGTATCCTGTTAATCATAGCTTCTCTTGTGTATTTAGTCCGTGTCTCAGTCAGTAATCCCCAGTTCTGTCATTGATGTTTGTTGCCGTCAGCCTGTCTGTACCCAATAGACCCCGCTTGTCTGCACTTCCTGGTTCTGTCTCGCCTGCTTCCCCACTCGCCGGATCGACGGTCATAACACTGTGTATCTGTAAATTGCACATACCACTAACTAATCACTTAATGTCTCTAGTCTGGTGTCATTCCTGTATCTAATATTTTAGGATGTATGACACTTTCTTTGTTTCTGTTTGGCAGTTGTGATTATAATAGTGGTGTTTTTAGTCACCTAGTTACCTTTAAGTCAGATTTTTGTAGTATAAAGTATTTTTTTAAACTGATTTTCCATGTAATAAGACCAATATACAATATGCCAAATAATAACGAAAGATAACTGTGATCTTGATATATGGTACTGTGCTTTAAGACACAAAAGAAAAATGTTGATGTAATGGTGTGTGTGTGTGTGTGTGTGTGTGTCCGTGCTTGCATGCTAGCATATATGTGTGTTAATTCAAGCAGACAAATCTATTTTCAGGCATTTTTACTATTGACTAATTATTGATTGTACCATAATAACATGACCACTAGTACACTGAAATGTATAGTATAGTGAGAAAATACTGTGCATCTATTAAAAGAAGCATATCTGATACATTTCCAGCATTTGTGGCAATGTTTATTTGACAAGTATAGCAAAAATACATGTATGGCTTACATTGTTTACTATAAAAGATTTTAGCCTTCTGTTGACACAAGGCACTCACGCAGTACACAGAACTATCAGCTATGTTCAATTACAAATACTACAAGAGTAAAAAACATTGTTAAAGGATGAACATTTGTTTAAAATGCCTGTGATCATCCATATACAGGATTTATCATTAAAATAATTTCAAAAAACTTTTTTTGCTTGGTTTTCTTGTTGCTGCCTGTATGGATAATGTGGGAACAGATACTCTAGATTAAATTGGCATGTCTTACAAATCAGAAATTCATTTGACCATCTGTGTTCATTTATTAATTATTAACAGGAATTTGTTATGAAGGATGCTGCTGTAGGTATTAGGACTTTCCTGGATTGCTGGTATAGCAGATTACTCAGGACAGTCACTTAACGTGCCCCTTAGCACAGGAAGGTCAGGTCACTCTTCCGACATCCCACCTGACAGCACATTGTGGTCAGCACCTGGTTCAGGTCTCTCTGGCTCTCGCTCATCCCCTGACTGGAGGTGAGATTCTCCAGGTTGCTCTGATCTTCAGCATCACGGACTGTATAAGCAAGTGGACATGATGAGATTATTGTACTTACAAATGTAACTGCACAAATGGTCCCACAGAATGTGGACTCCCTTGTGTACTGCAAAAATAATCACAACATTTCCCATAATGCCTCACTTTGTACAAAAATCATAAAAGATTGTTGCTGGCCTCTCATTAATACTGATTTCATTATTTTTTAAAATGTATTATTATTGCCTTATGTGGAGTATCATTTATTGGCAGTTCTAGTTTACAAATGTATCTGTTATCAAAGCAACTCTATTGATGTACTCTGTGGTATTCAGTCACACTGCGCTGTGGATATGGTACACCCAAAACCCAAATAACGTTTGACAAGAAATAAGATGTACCTATGTTTCTGACCTGCTAGTGTCGTATACTTTGAGTAAAACTCTCAATCCAGTGTATTTAGTCCGTGTCTCAGTCAACTTTACTAGGTAGCGCCTATAAATTCGGGCCCCATTACATATATATTGCCGTAACATTTGCAAATACTGTGCAAGCATTGAAAAGTTATCACTGGACAAAAAAGAAAAGAATCTGACCGTGTGACTCAGGCTGATCGAGGATTCGTCTCCACCTGGAGCCGCCACAGGTATACACTACAGCGCGGATGAACTCTCTGCCACACAACTTGACGGCCGTCGCATCACCGTGCGTGGTCTTCAGAGCGCAAGCCGCCCACAGCAGCAGCAGGGGGAGTAGCAGTCCTTTCATGATGACTTCAAAGTTCCTCTTCGCCGTCGATGCATTCAAAGGAATCGCCCCTTCGCTAGGAACACTGGCGGATGCTCTGTCTAACAACGGCACCACCTGCTCCATATATATCCACCGACCTTTTATTTCTGACCTTAAGGATACACCCCCGCATCCATCCCACAGTTCATCCACCTTCTGCTCATCTAGCCAAATAGCTTTATTTTTTTCCGCCAAATGTCTTTAACGATGCCATTTGTGGTTCAGAGAAGCACCCGTCGGTTTGGTAATCAGCACTTTATAGCCATAGCGTTCAACGTGGAATTAAATTACATCCTTTTTGGATGGAGTGTTGTATCGGGATGACTTATCTAAATTACTTGATTGTTTTGACCTTAACTTAATGCACGTAAGTCTCACAGTGAATGAAGATGATGATGGTGATTTTTTTCTGGAAACTGCACATGCCACATTTTCAAGGTAGACAACTTTATTTTCATGTGTCATAGCTCTGTCATTATTAGGCCCCTTTGTATTTTAATATGAATAATATGAGAAAATGTCAATGAAAACAATTATTATCAATATAGGATGCTATTTGTTAGTCACTAGTGATTATATGAGTTATATAGGTCTACACTAGATATTAGCAGCTTTATATAATTAGTTTTACCATTTTGCTATATCAGAGTCTGAGGAAGAGTGTACACTACACTTTTTGTAATCTTTATAACGTTTTACTGTTATTGTCTTTTAGCCGGTATCTTCACTCTTTTTATTTGAAAAAAAAGGACAACCTGTATATAAATTTACCATAGGTTGTTTAAGGGCGGACGTTTTCTAATGCATGTAGTTCTTGTTTGCTGTCTTAAGTGTTTATTGCTCCACTCTGGCAAAGCATTCGGTAATGATGGTAATTTAGAAACAGTTAATTACCTTTCATCAGTTTTAAGGCAAGGCAGATAAGAAATGCAAGTAAACCCCTGTAATTAGAATAGATTCCAACCAATAAGTATATCAACAGTTCCACGAAAAACGTCCGCCTCATGCTCCGTATTATTTTAAACTTCATATTTTCATGTTACTTGGATTTTTTTCTGCATAAATTAAAGGCGTTACAGTATGAAATTGTGACGAGAGGTTTGATGGACGTCATGTACCACTTTTCTATTTTTCTCAAGTAATCAATCATATATAATATTTATACTTGAACTACATCAGTTTCTTCTCTCACACGTCTAAGCATCATAGTCACCCCTTGCTGGAGAAAGCAGAACGTAATCTTCGATTTTATAGATATATTGTTCCACGGGAAAAAGGAAAAGGCAGAATTACTACTATTTTCAGGAAGACTGCACCACCTGCTGTCCATTCTATGCAAATTTATTTCCTTCCTGTGGTTTTTAAAAGATTTATATGTTGTAATATAAATGTTAACAGCTAGCTTAATTGCATAAACTCACAGTTTGGTGTCCGATACAACCAAATGACTACTGAAGTAGTTATATTAACGAATATCTGAAAACTAATAAAAGTAAGAGAAAATAAATCAATGCCAGTGTGTGAGGAATAAAGAAAATATTCCTTATATATTGTAATTAACAATTTTTGAAATGTTTAACACGCCGTACAAACCGTTTACTAAGATCACCAAAAATATATTACACCCGAAGAGGTGCGAAAGCGTTCGTATCATGAGGGGAGGATACTTTCGGTTCACGCGTTTTACCATTCCCAGACCTTTCCTGCATTATCACCCATCGTGTATCTTGACCCTTCGTGCATATCGTAGCAGAAACCTTATTGGCTACTCCGCTGTGACATCCAATCACACCACAGTCTTCAGGTAAGCAGTGGCTCAGCCATAGGCTGCGCCTCCTGACACTGGATCGGAAGGAGGCGTGGGGATTCACTTGCCGGTGTTTTGGTGGAATCTTGGCACTAGACTTCAAGCCATCAGTTATGGAGAAAGTTGTATTGGTGACTGGTGCAAACAGGTGACTTTTTAATGCTAATTATCTACAACACCCACTATCAACTGCCTGTATTTAAAAATTTCGGAATATATCTTGACTTTCTTCCAGTTGCATTTGCAAGCAAATTATACATAAACCACAGAGACGTTTTCTTTATATTAAAACTAATTTGACTTAAAACTAAACATCGGTTTTACTTGAAATGTTTTGAATAATTTAAGTACGTTCTTGTGTGTAAAAACCGGGACTGATTCTTTATTTTTCCGTTTTAGGTTAAACTAGTTTTTGAGTATCTTTCGGTAGTTTTTTTAGTAGTAATTCACTCATTGGTTTTAGTTTGACTGCATTGGACAAGCGCGTATAGAAAATGAACGGATGCATATCAATATGAAATACAAGCGTGATTTAATTGTAATCGCTAATGACTGAGAGTTACAGTGTTGCGCACGGCAGTTACAGTGATGCACACGGCACAGTTATTTATCATGCACGTGTGTTGTCGCGTTGTGCAGTGGCATTGGCCTTGCCCTGTGCGAGCGCCTTCTGTCTCTGGACAGCCGGGTCAGTCTGTGCCTAGCCTGCAGGAACATGCAGCGAGCAGAGGCAGCCAGATCGGCCCTGCTTGCGTCCCACAGCGATGCCCGCATCAACCTGATACGCCTTGACGTCGGCGACATCAGCTCCGTCCTCAGAGCTGCTCAGGAAATCAAGATGAGGTGCAGCAATCCTATCTCCCAACTTGACTATACGTGTAGTTTCTGTGTGGTGTCATGTACCAATGCATAAAACCAGGGTCGTTTTATCCTACCTAGATATAAAAGACTGGACTACATCTACCTCAATGCTGGGATCATGCCCAACCCTCAGGTGGACGTCAGAGCCTTCATTAAGGGTTTGTTCTCTAGGTATGCTGTTACAGTTTTCCCTGCCTCACTTGGTATGCTTTTGCACTGCATTCCAGTCACTTTACATCCCTGGTTTCCTTCTCAGTGTTTCACCAGAGTATATTTTTGCCTAATTTAATGGAATTTATATAACAGTCAACAGGGCAGAGTGGGGAGTCACAGCTGTGAGGTGAGGGATCTGTGCCAGTAATCGGAAGGTTGTTGGTTCGAATCCCGTGAATGCCACGAGTGATCCTACTTTGTTGAGCCCTTGAGCAAGGCCCTTAACCTGTGATTGCTTCGTCCTAGGTGTGATGTTAATCTACTTCCTGTCCTGCAAGCAGGTCCTCCAAATTTGGGGGCTGGTGGCAAGATTGGCCTCCAGCCACTGGGAAAAACTCCACACTGTTCCATTCCATTCGAACTAGTGTTGTACTGAAGTATCAGTTTGTCCCTAGCCTCTTTGTAACATCTTACATTGTAATACTTCTTGCCATAACTTGCTATTGTTGTTTCTGTTATGTTTCAGGCCCCGTTGATTTCATGGTTTTGTGACAATTTAAAAATCCATCCATCTCTCCATCCATCTTCCAACTGCTTATTTTGGTCAGGGTCACAGGGATTTGAAAAATCACAATTTATTTGGCAAATGGCTGTTCGTTAAGATTTGCTCTAATTATGTATGACACTGGGATATCAAGCAGTGTCTCATCTTACATTTCAGGAATGTTGTCAAAATGTTTGCAACCGCAGAGGGCCTGCTTACGCAGCAAGACCACGTGACCAAGGACGGCCTGCAGGAAGTGTTTGCCACCAACCTTTTCGGCCACTTTCTGATGGTAAATCTCTCCGTAAACCTCCCCCACACAACAATCTGGTATCTGATGGTCTCACCACTACCATTCCAGATGTGTGGGTAGCAATGGAAATGGAAACAACTACTAGGTAAAAAGTATTTACAGGTAAAAATGTTTCTAACTAGTAAGGATTTTTTTTTTTTATGAACAACTATAACTGCCAGCAAACAGTTACATGATGTACTACACATGATACCCTGAATTCCGATGTAACCAGTTATATCTTAATTTCAATTGTACTTCTGTGTCTGTTATGTTGAGTAGGTGTTGTACCCCTTGACCTTTAACATTGCCCAGCTCTGAATGCTATTTTTGGTGCTTTCTAGAGGTTCTCGTATAGTTCACCAATGAAACACCTGATCCGTTTCCACTTGATCCACGGTATGGAAAGTATGGACTCTTGTGCCACTGAGAAACCTGAAGAACTCAATAAAACATTAACAATGTGATCTGACGCCGTGGAACGCACAGTTAAACGACCCTTAGGCTAGGAACCATTATTGTCAGTTACGTGGTTCTTCTCTGTACAGTGGTGCCCAGGGATTATAAGTCTAATGCTATAGATTCTTGAAAAGTTTGGGCTCATCATTTTAAGAGGTGAGATGGCTTAGTTTTCAAAAAAATAGTTCATTAAAGAATTCAAAAGCTCACATGAAACATAAGTGCACCCCGTGGTTCTCTACTGCTGGAGCTCTCCATCCCTTTATCTGGACACTCTTAGAGAGGCCTGGCTAATTTGTCACATCACCAAATTTTTTTTTTTTTCTTTTCAGCTGAAACTGTGTCCTAACTTGACTCGGTCCCTAATGACGGCCAAATGAAGCTTCGGAAACCATTTGCTGTATTTTTTTACCCTGCTAGATGGCGCACTTGGTTTGCTTTGGGGCATGCTTTGAGCCCTTTTTTGTACAAAGAGCACCATCTAGTGAGTGGGATCAGAAAATACAGCAAATGGTTCATGAAGTTTCATTCGGCCATCACTCTCAGTCCCCAGCACAGAACTCATGGTGCTTTTTTAATGTCACCTGTAGGAAGATTGGTTTCATTAATCGGCCACTGATCCACTTGGGTGATATGAGGTGTGAGACCTGCTTGCTGAGGGTATCGTGGTACAGATTGATGTCTCCTGCGTGGGCCAGGTGAGGGAGCTTGAGCCGGTCCTGTGCCAGCCCGGTCACACGGCCCAGCTGATATGGACGTCATCCAGCAATGCCAGGCGCTCTGCCTTCGACCTGGATGACTTCCAGCACCAGAAGGGCACGGAGCCCTACAGCTCCTCCAAGTATGCTGTGGACCTGCTTAGTGTGGCCCTGAACCGGCACCACAACCAACAGGTGAGCGCATCACACTATGGACATTCTCGGGATCAACAGCGGGGTATTGGGCTTGTCTCAGACAAAATCTCTGCATGACCTCACATCTCTGACAGGAGTTCTGTACAAACAGCGGAAAGACCCAAAATCCTGCCAAGAGGGCTCTGGCAAATGTCTTCCAGAACGAAATTTCCTCTCCTCCATTGTCATCTGTCTTTCTTTCTTTCACTTCATTGCTTTCCTTTTTCCCTGTTTTTGAAATATTCAGTATAAACGATGCAGGAATGCAGTACAACCCTCCCATGTAAAGCGCCTTGGGGCGACTTGTGAAAGGAGCTACATAAAAATACATTGAATTGGATTGAAATTAAGCTGCCTTTAGAGTGACTTAGTTCTTGGCTATGGCGCTAATATTGATAATAAACCCATAAGTGCTTTAAAATCACAGAGGTTTTTTCAAATCCCTTGTTTTTAGTTCTGTTGTTCCAGTGTGATTTGTTAATTTTTAGCATTTTTAAAATGAAAAACCGTGTTTGCATATCTGAGGCATGAAGGATTGATGTGCCCTGTTCTTTTTCCAAAATGATATTTTCTTTTCTTCTGATCCACTCAGGATGGATTTCTCATTTATTTTTAACAGGGGATTTACTCATCGGTGATTTGCCCGGGATTAGTGATGACTAATCTGACCTACGGCATCCTTCCCTCCTTCCTCTGGACTCTTATCATGCCCGTAATGTTGCTAGTGAGTTCTTTTCTCTCTCTCTTTGCCAGACATGCATAGTAGCAGGAGCTCTGGTCCACTGAGGGATGTTAGCAGAATAGGATCTATGGGTGTAAATAACTTTAAATTGTATTGGGGGGGGGGGGGTGGCAGCATGTGGCTCAGTTGGCTAAGCCTGTGATCGGAAAGTCGCCAGTTCGAGCACATACCTGGGTCCCTGAGTGAGGCCCTTAACCCCCCAGCTCCCTGGGGGCTGCTATGGGTGGCTGCCCTTCGTGGCCAGCTTGCTCTCACCTACAGAGAACAAGTTGGGGGGAGAATTATCTCATGGAGATCAATAAAAAAAAAAAAAAAAAAGTATCAACTGCCAATGCAAAGCCCTACACGCGGGATAGTCCTCCACTGGCGAGAGCTGTTTCTTTGATCTAGGTTTTCTGTGAGTAGTTTTCTTGAAGCGTAAATTCAGGACGAGAAATAACTCTGTTCCTTTTCGTGACTTCCCCGCCCTCAAACTTTAACAGATCAGAATATTCACAAACACATTCACACTGACACCCTACAACGGAGCTGAGGCCATGGTGAGTACTGATATGCTCACAAAGGTCTTATCAGTGCCGGGAGTGTTGTGGCGCCGCGTGCGAGGATGTGGAGTACTACTGTACGTGACTCTCAGTCCCTCCTGCTTTTTTGTGCTATGAGACTCTGTATGTGTGTGAATGCAGCTGAACTTTCATTTTAATAAGAATTGACCGTTCCTGATTAATCCACCCCCCCCTCCACAACCCTGAACAGGATAAGTAGTTGGAAGATGATTGAATGTTACTGATTAAACTGTGATGAAAAATTGGTCTTGACAATGCTAATTTTCACTTATTTTCTGAGAATCATGTAAGAAATCCTAAGAAATATATTCATACAGAATAATTGTATTGAAAACCATACAACGTGGTATTGCAGCCATTGGGTTTAACCGAATCATCACTGGTCCTTGCTGTTGTAGCATGTAATATGATTGACCAGAACTGACGCCCAACCTTGTAGACCCTCGATGTTGTCACTGACACGTATAACACTGTCCCTCTACTAGTGCTGGCTGTACCTGCAGAAACCAGAATCGCTGGATCCACTGGCTAAATACCACAGCTTGACATCGGGGCTGGGGAAAAATTACACAGCACCACGCAAGGTGAGTATCAAAGGCACCAGTCTCACAGTCCTGCTAATTCTGTGCTAATTCTACCCAAGCACAACACCAAAGCGAATTAGGCGACACACTGACCGAAATAGGATTACGCAGGACCTTTGCCTGTGTCCTGACTACCAACTTGCTTGTTGAAAAAGTCCTGCATGAACTGTGTATGACTTAATTTTCAAGTAAAAAATATTCGGATATGTACGGATGCTCGCCAGGTTACGGTGGTCTACATTACAATATTTTGGCTTTACGATGGGTAAATGTTTTTCACTTTCTGTACATTATTCAATAGATTGCATAAAATAGGCCTTTAGTTTTAATGGTTTTGCCCAAAAGTAAGCTAATGTAATTGTTCTAAGCATGTTTAAGGTAGGCCAGGCTATGATGTTTGTTAGGTTAGGTGTGCTGCATTAAACTGCATTTTTGGCTTACGATATTTTCGCCTTACACCAGGTTTATCGGAACGTAACCCCATCGTAACCCGGGGAGCCTCTGTATTTTGATGTAGTTCTTACTTGGGTAAATTTAATATAAAAGTGTGTTAATAATGAAATACTTCAAAACTACGTAAGACGAAGATGTAGTTTCATTGCTGGATCAAGTAAATTACTTATTTACAGTGCCTTGCGCTTGACTGTGAAATCCAGCGTCATTTGTTTCGTCCCAGGTCTGCACTTTCCATAGTAGAAGTAACTTATTTGAAAGACTTTTTGCTGGAAAAATCACATTTTTTTATGCAGGTTGTGACTTGGTCACCGTGACTTGAGTTTTTTTCATTTCACTGACGGCTTTTTCCCGCTGCTTTTCAGATGGATGTTGATGAGGGCGTGTCGGAGGCTCTCCACAACAAATTACTGAAACTGGAAATAGAAATACGGAAGAAGAACAAAGATGCAGAGCAACAGGTTTCTGATCTCCAGCACCATCTGAAGGAGGCGTCATAGTGCGAGATTTTACAGTCTAGCTCTTGGGTACTGTGGACCAGACATGTAGCCACATAGTAAAATTATGGGTTAGCCCCCAATCCCCCC
>JAODKF010000049.1:8137008-8169796 GCA_026779585.1 Mormyrus proboscirostris | reverse complement strand
AAAATGACAAAGAATAAAAAATTGCTTGCTTCCGACCAGGCATGTAGTTAGGTAGTAAAATAGACGCTCATCTACTTATGAACTTTCAACTTATGCACTTTGAGACATACGAACGAAGAGGACTGTAAGTCCAGATTGTGTCCTTACGGTCCTATTTCCTGTACGCGACATCAATTTTTTTTTCTCAGCGCACCAGTTCCGCCTACTACGACTGCTGGCCGCCACTCCCGCCGTGCATATACCCTTAAAATAATGTGGAATAACAACTTATGAACATTTCAAATTAAAAACGGCAATTCGGAATGCAACTCATTCGTAAGTAGAGGAGCATCTGTGGTCTAACCTCCCCCCCTAGAAATTCACTTCTGGCTATGGCCCTGCTGCAGTCAGGCTTAATGGGGAGGGGGAGGAGGGGGAGGAGTGGACCCTGGACCTTAGGGCACCAAGGCTGGAGCTGGGGTACCCCCTGGACGAGGATCCAGCCTGTACAAAATGCTCACATCCTTAGTCATACTCTGAGCAGCTCACAGAAGTCATCTAGCCTAACTGCATGTCTACGTGGTAGGAAATGTGTGCAACACAGGGAGAATGTGCAGACTCCATGCTAGTACTGTGGACCAGTATTTGTTAATGGTTTCTGCACGTCATAAAACGGTGAACACAACAGCGTATGTAGCTATGACATTACGATTTAACATGTGAGGTACCTCAGGTAAATACACTACATAGACACAACAAACACAATCCTGCAGTTAACAATTACACGAAGGACGCATACGTGAAGCAGAGGCATTTCTGTTATGTTTTTATTGTTGAAATTAATGTGATCAAGTAAAAGCTCCCCTCCCCTTTCCTGGAGTGATAGTAATTACTTATAATATAATTAGCTTGAGTAAAATCATAAAAGCTCGTCAGAGAGAATGAGTTCAGAGACGGTTTTGTACGATATCTGCTTTTCAATAAACTTCCCGTTTCGCCCCAATCATTTTACATCTGGAGACTTTAAGTCTCAGACTTTTTCGGCGATTTGTATTTTATCACAGCTGACAAGATGACACCACATTGTGAAGTGTTTAATTTATTATCGCAGTTTTCCGGACTTGTGTGCCTATGTGTTCATAAACATAAACTGAACTTTTCCCATGACCTCGAGATGTTTCTTGCTGTTGAGCGACAAGTCACTCTGCTTTAATGTTGGTACAGTTGTGGACAATGACCGACCGAGGCATTCAGCATTTTTTAAACATGCACTGCCAAAGAGTTGGCCGGGTGTAGGCGTGGCTAGGCTGAGCTCACAGTGAAATGCCCGGGTACCGTTTAAGCAGTTTCAGAGCAGGTGCTACACAACATGTTCTCAGGCTACACCCTGAACAATTCAATATTATTTCCTTTGCACAGCGAAGGCTGATTATAGGACTTAAAATGTAACATGGATGAGGGATGGACTGGGAACAAAAACACCGTGGAAAATTATATCCCCATTGAATATTGAGCCATGTATACAGCAGCTCTTAATGAATTATTTTGGTAGTCCTGATGTTCATGTCCAGCATGAGAGAAAAATCCAAAGCAACAGAGGAATGTACTAGGCAAGTAGGAACCATGTGTTCAAGGTCGGATGATAGCATCGGGCCCTAATCAAGAAACAGCAGCACTGAAATATCGGAACAAACCATATATAGAAACATACAGCAGAACTCAAGGTAACTAAGAATGAGATGGAAACAGGTGGCACCATAAGGAGGGGCCCTCAAAGCAAGGCGGAGTTTGCTGCCAAAAAAGGGCGTGAAACAAGGGATAAAGAGAATTGTAAGGAGAGGCTTGGGGGAGAACTCCTGAGGTATCTCCCCAGGCCCGTGCTGTAAGATACCACAATAAACTGAAGAGGCTCTGAGGAGAACTCCTGAGGTATCTCCCCAGGCCCATGCTGTAAGATACCACAATAAACTGAAGGTTGAGAAGACTTTACGCTGTCCTGAGTCCTACATCATGAAATTTCCATGACACCAGATACATGGGGACCGTTTTCATAATGCTCAATGAGATGTTTTCCTGTCTGGTACAACGGCCAAAGTTAATTTATGCTACGGACGGAATTGAAGGTTGGGAATGGCCGATCTGGTAGATACCACTGATAGACACAAACAACGATGCAACTTTATTCTCCTTACATTTAGCACTGATAATAGTGCACCAACCAGTTGTTCACTGGAGTTGATTGTGAATATTTCAGTTTGAAATGGGAGCCATTGAATTTTATGATGAAATGTTTAAAGCTTTCATCATTGTTAATGGCTTGCAACGTTGTGGCCTTTGAACTATGACGACTAGCATTTGAATCCAATTAATAGCTTGTTACTACTATGTCACTGTAAACACCATATCCATCACGTTCTGATATGAATGTCATTTTAACGCTGTTAAAAAATTGAAGACGCCTTATTCTGTATATTATAAACAGAGGATAAATTTTATGTCAGAGAGTTTTTTTATGAAGACTAAAAAGGCGGCAAAAGTGCATTATCCTTAAGTTTTTACATGTTTTACCAGTTTAAAATGTGTTAAATGTATTCCAAATATTCAAATATTTCTCAATAAGCCAATTTAATTCATTACTTTAAGTTAAACCAGTACTTAATTTACTGAGAAGTATTTTCCACAAAGGTAAAATAAAACAAGCTTATTTTAGATATACACTTTACTTTGAAGCTGTATGAAATCTCTAGATAATAGCCTGCTATATATAAAAGTAATTTGGTATATAAAAACGTCATGGGGGATCCTCTGCAATGACAGACTATCGGCGGGGTCGGAATTCCTCATTTCGAGGTTCGCGCTATTTTTGCCCCGCCTGTCACTTTAAAAAAATCTTATACACCCCCCTCCCCCCGACCCGTCAGTGAGTCCCGGATGCCAATCGCGCCGGAAGAGAAGAAGGTCTCTTTCCCGGCCATCTTGAGGCTTTTACCTAACGAGTTGTTCGCTCCAAGCCCCGTAGAATCGGAGGAGAATCCTGCTGAAGGGGCGCCATCATGCCCGGACATCTGCAAGAAGGCTTCGGCTGCGTCGTAACCAATCGGTTCGACCAGCTATTTGATGATGAGTCAGATCCTTTCGAGGTGTTAAAGGCTGCAGAGAACAAGAAGAAGGACGCGGCCGCTGCTGGTACCGCCAAGACCGCAGCTCAAGCCGCCAAGCAGCCGAAAAAGGAGTCGCAAAAGGACCGAAAGAATCCCCTTCTTGACAAGAAGGAGGAACCTCAGCCCCCGGTGTCTCTAAAAAAAGAGGGTAAGGAGTTCGTGGATCCAGTGGCGTGCTACGGGACTTGCAGCGGCTGGCTTGCAAGCTAGTTTACTGCGTATGCTCCCATGAGGTCAACATGGTTCCTATTTTGTTCCAGTTGGAGGGCAGTATAAAGTATTAGGAATGCACACTTGTTCTGTTGCATTGCATGAAACGTGCTCGAATTCAGTACCGAATATGCATTTAGTGTTTAGCCTAATAGCTGCCGAACAATAGCAAGAGTGAGCACGTTTAGTCTTGAGATTACTAGCATGTTGTAGTCTTTTGATTAGTAAAGCATAGAATATCTTGTAACTAATATGATGGAAAGCTACGCAGTTTTTCAAGAACCGTCGTTTATGTTGCATTGCATGTAAACCCGCCTATTGTGCTTCCAAAAACATGGCCGTTCATGCATTATGTCAATGCAGAATTGAAAGGTGTGAAGGAAATAGCTATGGTAAGTCTTGTGGTTTTGGGAGGGATCTTAAAATGTCAAATGCTTTGAAGTGTCGATCTTAACGACTGACAGACCGTAGCATCGATAATAACTAGTGATTTAACTCGGCTGTCATCTTAGCAATTTGCTGTGTTTCTGACATTATGATGTACTTGTCAGTTTAAACGTGTTTTGGTCACGACTGTCAGCTTGACTTGCTTGGCCGAAACGTGCTTGTCTCGTATCGATTCTGCCCCCGGGGTTAGGAAAACACAGGCTTTTTTTTTTTTTTTAGATGGCCAGGCAATACAAAACTGATGGCGAGCGTGAGGTCGCGTGTTCAATTGCTGCTGCTGCGCTCGCGCGTGCGGCGTGGAAATGAGGTCGACGTGAGGCAGCGTCTCGCGGTTCCGCGCACGCGCTTCTGGCTGTTACGTTCGCGTAAAGTTGCCGAAAGTTCGGACCTCTGTCTCGATGGAACCTGCTGTGTGTCTGCTGCGCTGGTCGGCCGACGCCGGCTAGCCCGGGCCGCTCGAGAGGGTGCTTATTTTGGCGTACTTATTTGACGAGTTCTATATGCCTAAATACCAAATTTGGAGGGCAAATGAAAAGCTTAAACAGGTGCGACAAAACGTGCCGACGGCCACGGGATATATGGTGCGGCAGCTGGGACGGTCCTGCTGCCTTTGGCGTTTTTAGGTGTGGTGGGGAGTAAAGACAGTCCCCTCATGGCACCATATTTTAAGACCGATAACACTCGTATATCGGTGTGAACAACCAATATTTGGATGACTGTTAACCGTGCAATCGATCAATGTTAAACAAATTTATCGTGTTATTCATATTTGTTAGGAAAACTACGCAATTTCTGTCGGTTTACCTTTTTTGTTTTAATATTTTTCACTTTTAATGCAGTTTCCCCTCAGTTTTGGAGTAGTAGCTCTTCTCAGTCTTAACGTTAGTTATAAATATGTTGTGATTGGTTAATATTAACCCACGTCTGTGATTGGCTGTGAGTAGCTTGACAGCTCTCTGTGATTGGTTGTCATTTCAGGTATCAGGAGGGTGGGTAGGAGGCCGGAGCAGCAGTCTGCCCACCCTGGTCCTCAGGGCCCCCAGCCGCAGGCGGCCCCGGTGGAGGGTCGTCCCGCGGACCGGAGGCCGGACAGGCGGCCTCCTCGCGAACGCCGCTTCGAGAAGCCTGCAGAGGAGAAGCCAGAGGGTGGCGAGTTTTCCACTGAGAAGTGAGTTGATGGGACTTGTGACAGCCAGCGTGTTGCTTTGCTGGGTTAACTTTTCCGCTGCAGGTGAATTTTCCTGCAGCGTTTGTGTCCATGTGGATTTACTTGAAGGTAGTAAGAGTGATAGTGGAAAATCTGCAGTGATTTTTGTCACTTAATAGTACCTAGAGGACATGTTTTAGTGCTTAGAGCTTTTATTTTATATGATTATCATCCTCAAAGTGCATTAGAGCAAACTGAACAGACATTTACACTTTCTGCCATGTTTCCTCTGACCAAGACCACCTTGCACCCTCCAGGTAACTTGTGTGTCCGGTATGAGCCTGTTAAAGTTGATGTATACTTCTGTGTAGAATCTGTCATAGGTAGCTGCATAGCCTCCCCTGTAGCCTGATGCTGTAGTTACTGTAGATGCTGGAGGGGTGCATCATGCTGTGGCTTAGGGTATGTGGCTACCGATGGTGTAGATTCTATGCGGGAGTATATATCAGCCTGTATGGTGGATTACTAAGCACTGGAGGGTTCATGCAGATCAGCTACCTAGTACGGTCAAGAAGTGTGTTCTCCGGGAGGTTGTGTGGGTGGAGCCTGCGTTTGCACTGCTGACCGTCGGTACCTCTGGCTGGCAGGTTTGCCGGGGACAGGCCTGTTCGGGGGCGTGGAGGCGGCCGTGGCGGACGTGGGGGTCGTGGCCGTGGCATGGGCCGGAGCGACGGCTTTGACTCCCGTGGAAAACGCGAATTTGACCGACACAGCGGAAGCGACAAATCGTAAGTCATTCGTCGGATGGGCGTCTGCCACCTTCCCGGTGATACCGCTCGTGCTGACCCTGCGGGCTAAGTGTCGTTTCGTCTTTGGTTCAGCAGCCTGAAACCTGAGGAGAAGCGTGGCGGGAGTGGATCACATAACTGGGGCACTGTTAAGGATGAGCTGAGGTGAGTACGCGTGCCCGGATGGTGGTGTGGGTCCCCTGGACGCACGCTTTGTCATATGGTGTTTGCGGGATGAGCTGCCTTCATTCTTTCAAGCGAGGACGGCAGGCTTCTCTCTGGCGTCTGAGTCACATTGTGTAAGTGGCACGGCGTTTCGCCTCCTACCTTACCGCAGCAGCTGATTGGCTGAGTGGAAGAAGGTGGAGTCAGTGAAGGAGGAATGGCAGGAGAAAGATGTAGCTGTCCTGTCTCTGGATGTGCATGTGTTTATGCAGCCTGTCACAGGTTAATTACTTTTAAATTGGATGATTAATTTTAACGATTCAAACACTTATTGTCAGGTTGCTCATTGTAATGATAGTGGATTGTGATTGATGTTTGCCACTTAAAGTTTTTAAATATTAACTATGATGCTGAAATTCAGTTTGAATTGAATTTGAATTTTGAACTCTTTGGGTGTGTAGGTCTGGGGGCATGCCCCACCACACAGCTCAGGGTCAGGATAGCTTGAGAGTAAGGCTGGGAGTTTTGCAGGTTTGCTGAAGTTGGAGAGCATCCCTTTTTATGTTGCTTGGACCACCTGCCTAAAATATCCCAAGAATGCTAATAAATCATGCTAATGCACCCTCCCTTTCCCCCCTGTCAATCATCTGTCACAAAGCACCAGTTTTTTTTGTGTTTTTTTTTTTTTCCCCTCAACGTCCTCTCACATTTTTGTTCCGTCATTTCAGGTTTCGCCTGACCTGTGCCTCTGACTAACATGTCCTCTGTTCTGATTCAATGCTTTATCCTTTCCAGTGAGCTGGATCAGTCCAACGCTACTGAGGAAACCCCCGAAGGGGAGGAGCACCCCCCCGCGGACTCGGAGAACAAGTGGGTGTCTGGGCAGCTTCCGTCTTGTGGTTTTCACACCTGCTCTCCCGGACGTCAGGACGGTGTTGCTTTTGCATCAAAACCTCACCTCTTAGTCAGTCAGCAGAGGAATTTGTCCAGAGCCACCTTCATCAATTACTGTCACACGCTTCATAAGGTTTTAGTAACTCTACTAAGAAAATGGTTTCAGGTACGTTACCTATGAGTGTTTTGCGAACTTAATGGTTTTGGAACCAAAGTCTTAAAATTTTCAGTCCTATGGCTCTGCCTTTGGATGTTCTGACACCAGCTGGCTTCACTTGTAACTTTTGATGTAACTTTGATGCCACACAATTGCTAAGAGTATCGTAGACCCCTATATCGTATAACCCCTTGTCATCCGTCGACCAAGGGAATTAACATTTGAGGCATGTTTGTGCGTCTACTATGTGCCGCAGGGAGAACGAGGCCGAGGAGGTGAAAGAGGAGGGTCCGAAGGAGATGACCCTGGATGAATGGAAGGCCATGCAGATCAAGGAGCGAGCTAAGGTCGAGTTCAACATCCGCAAGCCCAACGAGGGCGCTGACAGCCAGTGGAAGAAGGGCTACGTGCTGCACAAGTCCAAGAGTGAAGACGTAAGTACTGGAGCTCTTTGGCCCTCATCTGTGAACGGCCTTCCTGTCTGTGACTGTCACCATCACCTCAACCGACGCACTGAAAAATTAAGATTTAGAAAAATTTCTACCTGACCTGTTGTCCGAAGGCCTGGTTGCTCATGCAGTTCCTTCTTGGTGTCTGTGCTCACTGTTTGCGTGGGTTTTCTGTTGTGATGAGAATGAATCACTAGCATGCAGTGGCACCCATTGGGGCTGTCTTTGTCTTTTCTGACACATGCAGGGACCTGCTGATAGTTTAATCAACATTTGAGACTAGCTGTGTTCGCTGCCTTAGAGGCACCACGGGGCACTTGTTATAAGCAATCTGACAAATCCCTAATTTTAATTTGAAATGCTTCTTTCCTTTCTTTTGAAAACCACTGGTTGTTAGAATTTACTGAATGTTCATTTGGCCTGGTCTGGTTTGTAGCTCCTTGTTTGACTTCAGTGCAGCTGAATTGCGTCTGAGTTGTTGCTCCCTAGGGCTCCGTGTCCAGCATGGCTCTGTTTGTTTGTATGTCCTGTGTTACACTGTACGTACTGCTATACACCTGCCACTTGGGGCAGTACTTCCTGACCCAAAAAGTATCATGTATCTTCTGTGAAGTCTGGTTGCACTCAGACTTCTGTTAGAAGGTTAACGTGGATACTTTCTCGTCGGCTTTATTAAAGCCGCACACACTTGAATAAGTGAAACATTTTGGAGGCACTGCTCTGGGCAGAAGATGGGGGTGAGGAGGAAAGAGGAGGGAAGGACAGTTTGGTACAGGAGACTCTGCTTTGCCGACCATCTTGTCGCGTGCTGCGGTTGCTCTCATTGTGCTGCTTGTATCTCTTGCGTCATTGGTCACCCAAGTCCTACAGTTGCTTCACCCTGATTTTCTGGTCCAAAGGCTTTCTTCACTATTTCTTCGCTCAGGACTGAAATATGCCAGTGAGAACTTTTTTTTTTTATACATCTTCCCAGTCAATCATCATTTGCACTCTTTTTTTGTTTTTCTTGTTGTTTATCATCTTTGCATGTTTTTGCCGCATGTCGTGTTCTCACTGATCCGTTCTGTTAGGCTTTCCTTGTGAAAATGTGGAGTCACTCACTGGTATTAATCAGGAACCTGTTTTTTTGGTTGTCATAATAATGCAGATTAGGTATATAATTTTTGCTCTTAAGTGTTTTAAAATCTTTCTGGTTAATTTCAAGGACAAACTTGAGGGGTTTTAAACTGTCTTTCTACTCGAGCACTGGTCATTAATGGCTGTCAAACTAAATTCCAAGTTATTTATTTTTTTTTTTTGCATTACAATCAACAGACATGACGGTGCATCGACATAACGGCGATTGTGTAGATTTTGATTTGTGTTGTGTGGTATTACAGACTCCATAGAGTGGGTATGGGGTGCTGGTCGTCTCAGACCGGTGACGTCGCTGCCGCCCGCTGTGTGTCTAACTGTTCTTCCTGTTTTGCACAGGCCAATGCTGAAGAGGCCTGCGGGGAGCACCACTTCAGGAAACCGGCCAACGATATCACGTCCCAGCTGGAGATCAACTTCGGAGACCTGGGTCGTCCTGGACGTGGCCGCGGGGGACCGCGCGGCGGGAGGGGGGGACGTGGTGGCAGCAGGCCGGTGCGTGGTGCCCGACCTGACAAGGTGAGCGGGTGCAGGGGCTAGTTTGGTGGTGGTCTGACTATTTTGCCTTTTGCTTGGTGTTACTTGCTGGAGTCCCGGTGCTAATTTTTCTCCCCGTCTGTTGTGTCCGCAGCCCAGCGGAGCTTCTGTGCCCAACGTCGATGACCCAGAGGCGTTCCCTGCCCTGGCCTGAACAACGGCCTCCATTTGGCCGAACCTCACGCCCTTCCAGGCCTCCTCCTCTACGAGGCTTGCATGCTTGTGGAACCTTCAACTATAATAAAAAAGACTGTCATCCATACCATTCACACTTGGACTGAAATTTTAATGGTTTTAAAAGACAAACAAAAATGGAAAAAGGACTCCTGTCGTCTCACTGAAGCAAACTATCAGTAGAGGTTTTGTATTTAGAAACATGGCAGCAGGGATGTTTTCATACAGTATTTTTTTTCAGAGATTATGCATTCATTATCTTTTTGTATTGCTGCATTTCCAAATATAGGTGTAAAGACTGAGTTGATGGTGTTCCATGGCTTGCTTTCTTGTCAAGCTCCCTACTGTCCGTTTTTAAGTTTCCACTCAAAGAAATATCAAGGATTACGTTCTAGGTCCACTGGCTCAAAAAGCATAGAGAGAAGTTAAGGCAGCAATCGAAATGGAGTTTTCATGCTTTGGTCTTCATATTTTTAAATGATTAACAGACCCAAAGTGTACTCCAGTTGTGAAGATATTTTTGAACTTCTATTTATGCTCTGTATGCCTCTGAATTTCATTTACCCATCCCTCCAGGTGGACCATTAGTGTTTGAGTGTGTGCATGTTTAAGTTCGTGTGTGGAGGCTCCACCAGCCCCAGTTGTGAGTGTGAGGCCTCGCCTACTGTTTCTCTTGGTCCTTTCTGTAATTTAATTTTTTTAAAAGAGACGTATGGCAGCGGTAAAAGTGACGACTTCGTATTTGCAGCCGCCATCCTGTCCCCTCTGCTAACCTCGATACCATGTCTGCATTCTTTGAGATTGGGAAAAACTGCAGGTTATTTCTTGGAACCAATGTGACATTGTGGCTCTTGGTTTTATCACTCCATGTGATTTTGTGTGTGTGTGTGTGTGTGTGTGTGTGTGTGTGTTTTTTATTTTATTTTATTATTGTTATTTTTTTTAACGAGACAGCAGCACTACTTCTACTGCATAATTTACTGAAAAAATGCTGTTCATTGTGGAGCAATGGAGTGCTACAAAATGTATGAATGCTAACCCTGCTGTTTGACCTCTGTATTTAAGAATTGTCACAATCAGATTGTCGTGGGGAAATTTTACGGGGGGTGGGGGGGGAGTGGCAGCCTTTGTCTGAACACTACCATAAGCAGAACCAAGCTTTGTATTTTTGTGTTGGGCAGACTTGTGGACGATGTACGGACACGGGTGGTTACGACCGATTTTGTGTAGAACTGTCGGGTCCAGCCGCGTTGGGCATCTTGACTTTAAAACCCCCTTTCTGTGAAAAACACAAAACACCCCTGTTCTAATAAATTGCTTAGAAGTGTTCAAGGTAAGCTGCTTAACGCAGTGTTGTGTGAAATGATTACTGTTTATGTTTTTGTGTTTAAACTCAACCTGGGCAAGTCCATGAACTTGGATAGTTATGCTGTCTTGTGGTAACCTTCAACGTCTTTGTGACCACAGAAATCTGTCTGCTTTTATGTTACACAGGCTAGTTGTGAAGTGTCGTAATCCCAGGCTGGTATGTGCGTCTATATATGGGTTTCTGATTGACCTACACGGTCAGTTTTGCTAATTGCGGGGCGGTGTGCTTGTGATTGGACGGTCACTAGTACAAATCTGAGTCGGTGGAATGATTATTCTGCCATTTGTCTCCTGAGTAAGGAGTTTTAACCCCCCCCCCCTGTTACTCCAGGGAGTGTCTGACCCTACTTTCTCTCAAAAAATGTCTGTGTAGAGGCATCTGCGGAGTAAATATGAGTGCGAATTTGTCTGCCCCTCTTGTCTGAGGGTGCCGTTTTTGAATAAGTGGGGTTGCCTGGTTGATTTAGGCTTTTAGCATGACGGCTCAGTCTTTAACGTTCGTTTTTTTTAAGGTCTTTAGGTCTTATTAATTTTAAGGACTCTGCTTCACATGCTATTGGTTTAAAATGCTTAAGATGATGCTTCAATTCTTGGAGTATTTTTTTTTTTATTATTCCTTGCATTGATACCCTGTGACATTGCTCTTTCACAAGCTTAGGGCTTTTCTCTTAAGCTAATGAAAAATATTATGCTGACATTTTCTTCTGGATGTGTGTCGCTGAGGTTGAACTATAATGTAGTGGCTCAAACATCTTTTCACATTATCAACCTGGCAAATACATTACCTCAAATAGATTTTTGTAAATTACTGTTTTTTTTGTTTGTTTTTTTTTTATATATGTTAATATAAATGTGAAGTGGTCTAAAATGGAAAGTTTTATTTTAACTAGCTGGTGAATTTAAGCTTACAAAGTAACAACAAGGAATACAATTAGAGGTTTGCTGGAGACATGCTTGGGTTTAACCGGCATAAGCAAAGCATAGATGGTAAACAGTATTTTGCTGATACCTAATATGCCTGAGATGTGCTCTTTATAATCCTCTTCTTGCTTAGGGGAGCCTTGGTTGCTAGTACCCTGGTCTAGGGCCTTAATTGCTCCAAAACCCAGTCTCACCCAAGTCCCTTCATTGTAGTTTCCCCAGTATAGACAGCCGTGATTGTTGGATTGTGTCGTACAGTTCTTGGAAAATATTTGCGCATTTCAATTCGCACACTTGATTTTAATCAGATTTTAAAACGTCAAATCTGAATGTAAAAGTTGTATAAAACAATGTCTGCACTGTTTCTTTTTCATTCTTTTTTTTTTTTTAGTGACTAAGGAATTTTACTAGTAAAGGTTTTGACTCTGTCATTATTACAGCTTCTTTTGGTAAGTTGTTTATTCTTAATTTTGCCCCTATTTCTACTGAAGGATACATGAATCTTGCGTGTATAAAATCCCTTATGCCACTAGTGTCACTCCATTCTAGTGTTGCAGTGACTTTAGTATGAATAAATGGCCAATGGTGGGTTTTGTCATTTCTTTGCCTGATACTGATCCATTGGTGGTTTTGCCCGATTGGTATTTGGGAGGTTCTCATTTGTGTTGATCCAGCATTCAGGCCTCCCTGTGTACCCCGGAGATTCCTTCCAGTGCCTGAGACATCTAGTCTGAAGGATTTCTGAGGCTGTGTTGCCTTCAGTTTTTGACGGCGCTGTGCAATGGAGTAGCCGTTCCGTTTAGTTTTCTAATCGCTCAAAGGTTTTGGCAAAACTGACTCTTTGAGTTTAGAAATGGAGGTCTTTCCCTAGCAAGTAAAAAAAAAAAAAAAAAAAATACATTTACATTCTCCGGATGTTTTAATACCCTAAGGTATTAGGTAAATTGAAACGTTTTCAACCACCTGTGTGTTCACATATTTATTAAGTCTGTGAGAGCGTTACAGTTTATCTTCAGGTCATCCAAAGTCAATTGTCCAGTACAGGGAACCATGTCCTCCATAAAGGGGGTCTGAGGACAGGGGAAAAAGTCATTCAAGCAGTCGTCGTCGTCGTCGTTGCCTATGTTTTGTAGCCCATTTGAGGAGATGTATTCGACATTTGGGTGGGTATAGGGCTTCGGCTCGTGCTGGGCTGGAGCAGGGTTGTCGTCGTGGGAGGGGATCGGCTTGTCTTGGTTCAAGTACCTATTTGCTGATGGACTCTGGCTAAAGCTGTGAGGGCTGCGAAGGAGCTCTGCTTCTTCGGACGTGGATCTGGGAGTTCCATGAGTTGGAGCGGCCTCAGGATCCTCCTGGATCTCCACTGTAGAATGTTCTTCGGTGCTGAGCACAGCACTCACTTTAAATTTATACTCGGGTAATAGTTGACCCTGGGAAAGTAACCATATTACATTAGAGTGCTACAGAGTATAGGAAGTTTATTATTTCTGGTCTTTTTGGAAACCATGTTAAATGCATGACTGCTACTGTAAGCCTAATTCAATTTGTGTGATGATGCAAATAGGCCTAGTTACAGCGGCAACGGCATTTACTCTAAGATGGAATGTACAAATGGGCAAACAAATGCCTAATTCTGATATGAGACGTGAGGCCTCGACTTTTAGATTACTCCAATGGCGTGGAGTACAGCAGGGTTTCCCAACTTGGTCCACAGGGACCCACAGATGTTACATGTTATGTTCCCTCAGTTCTCTGCCAAACTGTCTGTGGGTTCCTGAGGGCCCGGTTGGGAGACGCTGGAGTGAAGTAGCTAATGGGAGATGCAGGAAACAAAGCCATCAAAAAAAACCTGCTTCCTTTTGCTTTTCAAATCTGTCAGTTGTGCCTGTAGTCTATGTACCTTGGCTATACACTCCTTTGCCCAAAGGCTGTTGGCAGGATCCGGAATACTGTTGTATATTATCCTAAAGCACATTGTGACCCTGTGGGCATGAAAAAATCAGGCAAGTCAGTCAGGCTTATATTAACGTCAGGAATGTCGGATATTTGTCGTTATGACTTTCTGCCACTAGGGGGCAGTGATTCTCGCGTTCAGAAAGCATGTGCTATGTGCTCCATTACCTGAGACGTGCGCGTGGCAGAACAGCAGACGGGCTGTGCAGGTGCATACCTTTGCTTCACAGTGGGAATTCTGTAGACCAGCAGCAGGAAGGTGATGCTGGCGAAAAGTCCCATTATAAACAGAACCATGTCTGAATTCTTTCCGTTTTCTGGAAGGGAAACGTACGTAAATGTCTGAAGGACTGCTGTGTTCAGGTATCGCAAGTGTAAATAGCCCAGATAAACTATGCTCTGTCAAACATGAGCTGTCGTAAGCCATTTGGGAACTCGGAATTCATGCAGATCTGCTATCCTTTCATTAGATACTCACTCTTAAAATCGATGAATATATGATTGGCTGGTCCTGCTGGTCCTTCCTCAGCGTTGGCCCAAGCTGTCATCCACAGGTCATACTCTCCTGGCAGTAACTCGCCTGTGGTGTACTCCTTGAGATGTGGGTGTACTGGACCTGAGCAAGAAATCCATCCATTTTTAACCAAAATCTCCTCCTTGTATATAGGTTCTTGATTTGTTAGGAAGTTGTTAGAAGGTGTAGCTCCTGCTCCCATCCTGCTGACGTTCATGAGAAGCACAGCCCAGCTGAGTCTGCCTAATCAACTCCTTGGCAACATGTAAGTTTGTAATGTGCTATATGCCTGACTGACTTTTACATCACTTTAAACTTACAAAAGCACCTGCTAAATATATAAAATGTAAATCCGTTGCTTCATTCACAATAAGAGATGGTAGAGAGAAACTGGAATTCATTTTAAATCCACTACTCCAGCACATGTTTATACAGCGTTTGGTCCTCATTTTCTAACACTACAGACACATCCAATAACTTTCCATAAGCACGGATGTGGTAGTTAATGATGCATCCCAGAGAAGGCTCTGGAAACAAAATGTCACACATTAGGGTTTTAATGCCCATTTAAAATGCCTTTGAAATGGTTACCCAGACCGAAAATTATTTTTCATACAGGTGAAATTTTGCTAAAGGCAACAGAATTTGCCGTCTCTGGACCGGATCCTGCAACCTTCTGAGTAAAAGTGAGCTGATGCTGCTTCCTCACCAAACCGCTTCTCAGATGACTGGCTTCCCCTGCTCTTCAGGTAGATCGTGTAGCCGGTGACACAGACACCCTCATGCTTCCATTGCACAGTTACTGTAGCATTATCCCAGTTCTTCAAACTGGTTTTGGGTCCCTGGGTTGGAACTGGGAAGCACAAGTCATTGGGGTTTCGGGACCGTTTTACATTATTTTTTTTATAAAATAATGGGAAGAACTTCACATGCCAGGGGCCTTACCCGATGGCCAGGAGCAGATGTACCGGAAGTCCTCTTTTCCAACGGCGTGCGTGTACAATGCGTATACAGAACCGGTGTAGCACCTGTGATGCGTAACATCTGCACAGACAGGTAACGCATGTTCAGCATGTTGATCATTCTAGCCCAGGGGTGGGCAATCTTATCCGCAAAGGGCTGGTGTGTATGCAGGTTTTTGGGATAACCTGTAGGTCAGCTGTTCAAGCCCAGGTGTTCAGCCAATCAGTCTTCTAATTAGTAATCTAATTAGGGAGTTGCAGTGAAAACCCGCATACACACCGGCCATTTGTGGATAAGATTACCCACCCCTGTTCTAGCCCCTAGAGGCCTCAGCTATGTCCGCATGTCTGACCTTCCACTACCATCCGGAGATCTCCTGGAGCAATCCTCTTCCATCTAAGGTCCTGACTCTTGGCATCAGTTGGGAACCATTCCACCAAGTATCCCAGCGGGGGTTGCGCAGTGTTGGGTTTCTGCCAGGTAATGGCAAGGCCCTGCTCGCTGTTTGGTTGGCAGACTACGTTCCGAGGGGACGGTTCAACTAGTTAAAACAAAAATAAATGGCAAATATATCACATCCCCACTAGCATCGGTATCTTTTTTCCATTTTTTTAAAAAATAAGTATTATTTTTACTTTCTGTGAAAGTCTGCGTTTCCCCGAAACCACTGACGAAAAACGATCACAATTTCAAAGCAGTGGGGGAAAGAAATGCTTAGGGACATAAGTACAACAGTGTCATTGTAACAAAAATCCTGACCTGCATGGAAGTTTTACACACAACACAAACAGGCATCTGAGTAATAGACCCTTATTCTCATTTCAAGTATTATGAATTTGTCAAATAATCGTGTGGAAACTGACTTTATGAAACCCAATGAATATTCATGTGCAAACCTAGTGAATGCTGCATGTAAATATCACACACTATTGCCACAAAGCTCCATCACAGTAAAAAGTTAAACCGCAGCTTATATTTTCACACGGTCTACTTCCAAAATGAAAAAGCCAAAAGAATGTGATAATGTGGGCGTGTACCTGTCACTAGCGGGAGGGTGATACGAGCCACGGGTGAATGACCTCTGGAGTTGTAGGCAGACACAGTGATGTTGCAATTAGAGCATCTGATGGGTCCTACGGTGAGCCCGGTGGTGGTGAACTCAGTTGACTTCCAGGGCAGCTGATCCATAACCATCACCTTGTAATACAGGATCGCCCCCCTGGCTTCAGAGACACTGAGTTCCTGAGGGCCAGAAATGCTGTCTTTGGAACATGACTTCAGACCCACACGGACACACGCACGTCTGTCGTTTGTGTACTGGAAGGAAAATGACTAGTGGATACATCGAGCTCAGTCATTTGGGGGAGGAGATACGTTGCCTTTCTTTCTCGGTAGATCTGTGCTTTATCGTAAACTGAAACTGTCAACACACACTTTTATTCTTTGACTGTGGCTGACAAATGTAATCGCACACTTACCAAGGACTGTACCTGTCTATATAGTGGTTTTCACACATAAAAAGCTTACTTCAGGTAAAAATAAGTAGCTCTTGGAAAAAGCAATGCTATAGGCCTTATTCTAATATCGTATTCATGTAATCAATTTTAAGATGGAGATTCTTGCCTTCCAGAGTATCCTGTAAAGCTTCTCTTGTGAATGCAGGTTTGATTCAGTGTACCAGACGTCCATCTCTTTCAACGGAACTGAAGAAGGAAAAAAAAAAAAACATTATGCGGTGAAACCATTTGCGGTACTCTTCCCCCTATCTGTAAACCACTGCAGTGTTCACTGTGCCTGGCCGTGCAACTGTACCCCAAAGCAGTAATACAACTGATCAATCAAATCCCAAGAATATGGCATAGAGGTTATACAGTAGCAGGGGCTGAAAAACTCAGCGCTACCCTTTGGTTTTTATCAGGAGCAGCAATTTTCACAGCCAGCACTGCTCTTGCTGGAAAACGTTGTGCATCAAAGAAGTGCGTAAAGAGCTGCCGTTAAGCAGCCTACAGGTGATCGACCCTCAGGAAGGTGATTTCCAGAAATACTTCCAAAGAACCAGATCATAGACCAGACCCAAGAAGAGAGAAAAGCAAAGTATGAACACATTCAACAAACAAAACACTAAATAGGAGAATCTCCAAATAAGGTCTCCTGTAAAAGCTGCTATGATCTTGACATGACTTTCTTGGCCCTTGTTCAATGCTCTCTGTGAGCTTTTGCAAAACTAAAACAAATGGCGTCTGAGCTGAGTGTCACAGCATGCAGGCATGCTTTCGGTTCCCCTTTGAGGCCCAGCTTCAAAGTGCTGCCCCATCTCTACACGGACAGCTGAGGGCAAGGTGTGAATTTCTCCTCTTCTTCTGCACTCTCCCCCTGCCCCCCGCCCACCCGGTCCCTTCCTCCCTACTATGCTCTTTTTCTTTTTTTTCTGCCCTCAAAATGCATAAATGCATGATGTCCTGCATGTGACTGGTTTTCAAGAACCTCCCGATGAAGGTAAAATGGTCACGCTCAGAACAGTCTCCAGTTGGGCATACAAGAATATGGCCGCCATGTCGCATTATTACCACCCTCAGAACAGCTTCCGTGTATCAAGATTAAAAAAAGGTCAATAACATTTCAATTTCAGTCATTACAAAGTTTCTTTTAAAAACCAGTGACCTTCTTCATCAGTCCTTGCTGCTACGGTGTTGCTCCATTCACTCCAAACTCCTCTCTCTGAGTCTAACTTGTTCCGAGTCTGAAATTCATATTGTGTGAAAGGTTCCAGGTCTGAAACATTCAGGTTTCCACTTGTGTTCTCCTGAGAGACATATTACAGAGAATTACATTAATGCAAAACTGAAAATTTGCTCTAGAAAGTTATTACACTGTCTATGTGCCATGTTTATATACATTGAAAGGTTGGTACCTTGGTTTTGGCTTATCGCTGTGGAAGTCTGAGGTGGGTTTGACTTACTGCGATAGAGTTGATGATCCTGGTTTCTTTGTCAGTTCTGCACTTAACCTGGAGAAGATGCGCTGTTTCTTTCACCTTCCAATGGATGACACATGAGTAGGACAAGCAGTGCACTTCTGTGATTTCTGGGGCTGGAGGCTTTGCTAAAACACAGATACATGCACAAATAAAAATAAAAGATACTTGCTATTATACCTATATAATAACAACAACACATACGCAGGCTGGAAACCAAATGTTACTAAGTGCTCTTTGCTAGATGCACATAAAATATTAGTCAAAAGTCGATGATGTTGACGCCTAAAATGCGTCATTTTAAATCGACGCATCGTGGAAACCGCACATACCGGTAGTGATTATTTTGTTGACTCATACATATGTTGTCATGCATAAAAACAAAATGAGCCCTATAAGTAGACTGATCATTATAAGCAAGTTATTTAATCGGTGTTTGTACAGGAATGATCACTATAACCACAATCATTACAAGCAGTTACAATAATTACAAAAGGCTGGTGCCACACCCACTGGTACCTCAGTGCCACAGTATGAATAGCTTTTTAATTTCTTTTGTCCTTGTAGATGCTAAATACACTCATTATTAAAGCCATAAACTTGCCTGTCTGCTACCTTCGAATTTTCGTTGAATAAGTCAAAAGATGCCAAAGCCTAGAATCTGAGCTTATTCTACATTAATTAGCGGTGCAGGTGTTACACCATATCTTGTGATCATCTTAATGTGTGACTCCAGGGTCGTTGTTTGACGTGTTATTGGGAATGAATGCAAGGTTCCTGTTTACGCACAGGGGCCCGCTGCGCAAAATATACAAAATAAAACGCCAAAAAAAAAAATCAATCGTTTCGATTAATTGGTAAAATACTCAATAGATTATTCGATATAAAAATAGTTCTTAGTGGCAGCCCTAGCCCTAACATAGAGCATCTCTCTCTCTTTTTGTGAGTAAATGTTAAGTACACACACTCTTAGTCATCACAATAGGATCAGGCTGGTGCCAGTTAACTAAGTAATACATCGGCGCCAGCTCACAAAAGCACACAATAATGGAACATGTGTTTTCGATCATTTGTGAGTATACATGAATATATGCGTTTTGATAGAGTACTTCCTCATGCCATGAGACACACAGATAGGTGCAAAGAAAGAAAGTACAGCACTGTTTTATAATGATGTCAGAATGGTGTGTACTCTGCTGGATCTGTGAATATCGCATACCCATACACATGGATATATCGCTCTACTTAGAATTTTATTTGTGCAAGGGAGCGTCACTAGAGCAGCACAGGGTCACAGTACAGTTGTTTCACACCTGCAGCGCAGAGACTCCGTCGTATGTGGTTGAAGCATGTATGCTTCCCCTTGTCACATGAGATTTAACCCCGATATACGCAGTCAGTTGTCTCTCAGCTGCCCTTAATTCATTTACACTGTCAGAAAAACGGGTGCAGCCCTGGTGTAATTTTGCTCCCTGAATGTTGTACAAACAACATTAATTTACCCGCCATGATACAACAACTGTTCCTCGGAGTCCATTTCTGTACCTTAATTTAGACTAAAAGGTACATTTACCTTCAACTATATAGGGTGCAACTGGCAGACCTTTGAGGGTACAGCCCCAACGACAAAAAATTGTACCCTCAAAGATAGAGATCGGTACTTTTTTCTGGCAGTGTATATTGAATGATAGTCCAGCCTTTTGCGCTGTATCTGCCTGGGATAGATTCCATGTGGCTGCCTGAGTGCCGCCTTTCAGAGTCTGTTTTGTTTGCACCATTACATGAACACGGTAAACCTAATGTATTACTTAAGTGATGAATTTTTAACTATCACAAATATTTACTCCTATATACAGCAAGAACGTTAAAAATTACTTTGCTCAGTTGCGTTCCGGCTATTTGGAATTCCTCCCACAATCGCAACACAACCTGTTTCCTAATTGTGATCTAGTTCTTCAAAAAGCTAAACCCGAATCCAGTTGCTCTCTGGCCCAGATTTTTATTATTCATAGAAAAATCATAATCATTGTGAAACTGGACTTAGTACCAGAGGCTACATGTTCAAATGTCAATAAATGTAATTACAAAAGCAAGGAACCTTTAATGTCTGTCTCAATAAACGGTTGATACCTTGATTCTAAGTGTTAGCTAGTCTAATAATCTAACAACACCTTATCAACAACAATACAGGTATATATGCACAGTATAATTTACAAGCAGGTTCATTTTATGATTAACGGGTAAAAATCTCTATTTGAATAGTCATTACCTATGTCGCTGAGAGTGAAGTAAAGGTTGTCGGAGGAAACATTTCCTAACTCGTTCGACGTTGTCACCCACACCGTGTACTCAGAATGTGAGCCAAAAGTCGGCAGACTCGCAAATGCGGTGCCGTTCATACTGTATTGGGGTGGCAGCTTGAATGTGTTATTAAGCGCGCTAGTTTTCATCCTAAAAGAGAGCACATCATTTGCAATTGGCTATAATAAATAATGCATTAAAACAGTTACACTGTACGTCCTACTTACAGAATATATGACAAGGTTTTGACGTAGGGATCCCTTCCTGTCTTCCACGAACATGTTATATTTTCATTTATTCCTACCTGGATACAAGTCAAATTCTGGGGTTTGTCAGGTGGATCTGCAAAAAAACACCGATACACTGAAGTGCTGTTTATAACTGTCTTTGCTGTTATTTTCAGTTTTGTAGCCTAGATTTCGTTTCACGCGTTTAGACTATGGTAATATTTACGATCTACGGCCACCTCACATGCGGTAATACTGTAACTATGACCTATTAACTTTACCTTTAGAAGGTTGTACTTACATCCAGCAGTAAGGTAAAAGCCACAGGGTACTAAACAGCAATCGCACTTGCAAGCGAATTCATATGACTCTTTTCTGGCTCGTATGTTTTCAATCTCAGAAAAAATCGTCGTGGAATTGTACTTCATTGGCTGCAAAGTGCCTCGATCGAGGTACATGTTTTTTTTACATTTCACGTTATCAAAAACACAATATACCGCAAAACTCACTCCCGGCTGGACAGCGGTACCAACAGTTGAAAAGGCAGCACACATCTTACCGACTGAAAAAACAAAATACACTCGTTAGTTGCAAGCACGTACGAATGTTACTGTTAACGGAGTGAGTAATCGGCATTATCCAACATTCCTCTATGCAAAATGTTGCCCCGTTTTATGCAAAGCTTACTAATAGGACGAAATCTGGAAAGGTACTCACCCGTTTCTGCCCCAGTGCCACAGAGCAAAATCATTAATGCAAAGGCAGACCCGGTGCTGAACCGGAGAAGCATCGAGCTTGCACTTCACAAACAAGAGATTCTTGCAGTAGTTTCAGCTACGCCTTAAAATCATAGCTTAAACGATGTTGTGTTTTTGGTTAATGCTCTTCTTGGTGCGCATCGGACAACATATTTGAGCAACTCGAATCATTTATACCAACTTGTACGGTTTCGACCCCCTGTTTGAGCTCATAATCAGACGGCTGCAACTGTCACTCTGCTTGAACGTAATGAAAAATACCTTGCTTCGCTAAGTTTTCTTTGTTGGAAGTGACGAGACTGACGGGAATTTCCCCAAGGTTAGTATATGACTAATGCACTTCAAAGCCTAATTTAGCCCGACACTATTTGAAAAAAAAGAGGAAATATAATTTTCCCATTAAGTGATTGGCCTAATAATTGAGGTTAGGCATACCTACCACGCCCACTTTGCATATCAATTAGCTAGCCTAATACAAGTCCCTGCAAGCATTGCCATTTGTATGAAATCGCGTGCTAATATAAACATGCATCTTCTGCAGAATAACAAATCTTATGCCTATATATGTTGGTTCCTTACAACTAAAAGTGTGACGCATATCAATGAGTACAAACGTGGGACTTTGTCTTTTGGATCATTTTATATTAACTATTTACTGGACATTTTAGATTTCAATAATGTTTTTATCCTTAACACCTCTGGAGAGGTATTAGTCATTTCAAAAACGTGGTCTTGAAATGAATGTAAGCTTATGTTTGTTTGCATATTTTTTTTGCATCTAATGACATCAGCGCCTCCTTCACAAAAAGAGCATTTTCTAAACTTAAAATGTAGCTACTACAAACGTTGCTGTTTAATAATCGGTCCATATCCTGCGCATGGCCTGAGTTGCCATTATCAATCGCTAACAAATACATAATACCCTAAATCTGTTTTAATATTAGTTCATCTATCTGTAGGAACTGCCACCACATCTACCGATTTGTCTACTTCCAATTTCAACAATTACAGTTCATTTTTTGAAGCACCTAGAACATTTCGCGTAACTTAATTGTCGTCACACCATCTCTAAGTCAAAGCATTTCACACCTTCAAACAGATTTCCCATTGATCTTGGTTTCATGAACTCCCCTTTTTAAGATAAAAAAAAAAATGTCAGACAACGCCTTTCCGTGTTGGTGGATGTTACGTCCGCCTTTAATTAAACTTACAGGTTATCACCTTAATTAGAATTTCATTAGAAAGTATATGTATAGGTCTGTGGGAAGAAGAGATGTTTAAAAGTTATATGCATCTCAATAGCGTTTTCAGAAAAACACTCACCGAAAAAAACCGTGGCGATCGACTCATTATCAGTGTTGCAAACAAATTTTCAGGGAAGGTTCTATTGACAGGTCAATTTGTTGCTAGATGGCGTAATGTTATCACGCGATGACATCATCGCAAAATGTGAAATTGCTCAAATGAACTAAAATGAAATACCATATATAATGTTTGGTTTACAAAAAACACATATAATTATATCTTATCACATAATTTAAAGTTTTTCTTTGACAGTTTTTATTTGGAGATCTCCAGCCCTCCGTTAAAACGGCTTACTCTAAAACATTTAGTCATTTATAGTTCATAAATAGTGCTGGCAGAAAATCCCCTTTAATTATAGACATTCAATAAATCTCCTATATTTACTTCTATTGGTCTCTAGGAGAAGATCTCGTCTAGTCACTATTTTATATGTGTTGTGTTTGCGTTAGTGTTTCTTTAGGATGTGTTTATTAGGATATGATATGTTTGTGAGACTAGGCAGGGTGCGGGCGAATGACAGGGGCCTCATAGTTGACCCTGAGGTGAGGTCATTCTTCCAGAATGCAGGGCCTGACGTTCGTGGCGGAGTCTTGCAATTTGTGCATAATTTTAATAATTCTCACAAATTCAACATGCTGGACTTAACGCACTTAAAGGACCATATTTGTGAATACGAATAACAGTAAAACTGAAGGATAAACTTCATTTTACATATTATAACTATAACAGCGATAGTTTACCAAAAAACCCAGCTGTATAAAGCGCGTGCATATCACACCTCAGACCCTGATATACTTGTCCCCCCAATGTTAATATGAAAGTTACGCTCCTGCTAACTGTACAGAAACGAACCCTTTAGTTTTGCACAAGATACAGCCGAGATATTTTTTTGTCATTTTGGAGGTGAAATCTGTGCATTTCAGTGTTTAAGTCACTTTTAAAAAGTTGCTGAAAGTTGCTGAAAGTTGCTAAATACATTTTTTAAATAGCTATATTTGTTGCTAGTTATTTTTCGGGGGAAAATGCAGGGTAGTCGAAAAGTTGCTAGATATAGCGCTAAAGTTGCCAAGTTGGCAACGCTGGTCATTACACAACTTTCCACTGAATCTATGTAGACGCATCACTTCCCCCACCGCCAGAACTGACTAAATATTTTTGGTGGTATTTGGTATTGCGGCTTGGTATTTGTTAAGGTAACGTCTCGTCTTAATATGCATATCCACTGACGAATAGTCATAAAGAATGATCGCTGTTATCTGCAGTGTTGGGACCCATTCACCAGTGAAAGCGCTCCTTCGATATTTAGTCCTCGTTGCTGTTATTCCATTTATTATGAATCGGTCACAATCGGAGCCATGCTTATTTAACATAGTATACTAGGATCAGGGTTGTGATTATATAATCTGTTGAATGTGCATTCAGGTCAGCATCACATTAATCCAAACGACTGGTTCTCTATCATGAACAACATTATGGTATCCAGTGTGTTTTCAGGATCATGGATGTACAGCATATTTTATCTGCATTACCATTATCCATAAGGAACCCATTGGATGTGCATTATGACCAAGGTCATTTTTATCTAGGAAAAATTATGCTAAATTCTTCTGGTTTCCATGGTAACATATACACAATGATGCAGAATTTAAAAACATGCTTTAGGAGGACAAAAGGTCTGGACTGATGTAACAAGTGGATTACTACAGCAGTCTGTATTGCACCCACTGCTTTTATACCTACCAATATAAATATTGTTTCTTGTGAAAACTGATACATTTCGTGGATGACACCATAGTCACAGAGAATAGACTGAACAGACGCGCGTTTGCAAAGGAGACGTAAAGTCACGGATTATCAAAACGGTCAATTGTATGTAAGAGTTTAATTTGGTTATGTTATGTTGATGGGGAAGTGGGTCTACTTTTCTGAGCTTGCGGATGGAGCGGAAGGGTGAGATGAGGGGCGGAGGAGTGAGGAAGAGTTGGCGCGGGAGCGGGGAGCGGAGGGAAAAGTGTAGCGCGAGCCGGGAAGTTTTGTACTGTAATAAGGGGAGTAAATATATGGTTATATCCCAATAAATATCGCCTGCCTCCTTATTAACCACAAAGCCAGAACGAACCCTAGCGATAGGTATAAAGGTAGTATACCTGTGAGTTGACGAGGAGTAAGCGTCACATGTGCATAGATTGATATTAAATTACGAGGAACTGCTTCTTAATGACGCTGCCTGAAGTGTACACAAAACATGACAAAATCATTGAAATGCCAGGTTTATTGTAGCAACCAGGGATAAAGCTTGAACGGGTGCTGCTAGACATTTTGGCCCCCCATGAAAGCATATCATATTGGCCGCCCAACTCAAAACAATCCAGTTATGTTCCAAATATTTTTGTAATCATCCAAACTGTCTGCACGTACACTTTCTGTTAAACACTGGATTTAGACTTTATCAATCAATGCAATCTGTGTGACATCTGAGGTCGAAACATAATCAGAACATGTTGTGTTGAAATTGTGTCATATGCCGCATAGGTGGTTTACATTACTGGACTTTCAGTGAAGCAAAATGCATGGTGCATCGGGCTATGGAGTTGTAATCTGACAGTTTATTGTTGAAGTCCCAAGAGAGGTCAAAATTACACTGTAACACAAGAAATTAATAACACTGTTATTTGGGTAGAAATATCAGCTGAGTGAATAGGGGTTGAATGTAAGGCTTATAAAACTTACAAAGGTGAAGCAGCTATATTTTTACCCTGATGTAATTTTAAACTTTCCATGTTTGTGTTACAGCATTCAAAGGTGTTATGCAGTGGGGACTGAGTACCTTGTGGTTTCCTGTTTTACCACTTGCAGTTGGCTTGAGTTGCCTTCCTATGTATTTTGAGCAAAACCTGGCTTGATATTTAACGGTGTTTCAAAAAAGGTCTTGCCAAATTACCGCTCCCCCCTATATTTTATCTTCCTCGATTTTCTCAAACGTATAGATTTTTTATTGAAGCAGACAGGTCAAGTTTATTAATTTCCCGCTATAGATAATTAGTAGTTACGGGAAACGAATGAATGTACCAAATTATTGAAAACATATATTAACGCTGATGGGGCGATTCTAAGATTTAACTCTTAGGGGGGTTCAGCTCTCTAATGAAAAACCAAACCGCTGCTCCTCAGGCCAGCGGGCCGGTGTCGACATGCAGGTCTATACCACAACCCGGGACAAATCGCTAAATGGTTTCAGAAAAACTATTTCTGCAGTACGCTGGACCGATCCTTTATTCTTGTCCCGCTATTCTTTTCAGACTTCGCTCCTCTATTCCACCAATCGCGTATCAGTCTTTCTCACGGAGGGCAGTCATTGGACACCAATTCTAGTGCCTGCTACCAATAAGCTCCAAGCATGATTGATGAGCGGAGCTCTGAAGAGTGCGCTCAATACCGTCTAGTTTTTATTGGCATAATAAACTGAACCGTGTGACTCCTTCAGAATCTTAACATGTTGCCACACAGCCGCACTCCTTCCGCTGCTGCTTTTCCTTCCTGCGAAATTCAGTGCCACCGTTTGAGCCTCTGCAATGCGCTAGGGCCCCTTCACAGCGGGCGCGGTCTGTCATCTTACAATGCGCTTCCCCTATGCACTTAAGTTGCAGTTAAGCATTTAATTGGGTTGCTTTAGCCACTACGTACCTATAAAATACAGGGATATTTTATATACCTTACCAAAGCGTTCATACTGTGCATACTGGCGTATATCAAAATCATTAAACAGACTGCAACATATCCAAACATATCCAAAATTCTGCCGCAAGACTTCTCACCCGTACAGGACTATGGCAACATATCACTCCCATCCTCCATCAGTCACACCGGCTTCCAGTACAATCTCGGATTAAATTCAAAATCCTTCTGCTCATCTACAAAGCCCAGAACAACCCAGCACCCATCTACCTCACGGATCTTCTCACCTTATACAAACCCCCCCACACCTTACGCTCTACTGATGCACACCTTCGACCCATCCCCTCTGCTCATCTCCGCTCCATGGGTGACAGGGCATTTAGTGTGGCCGGCCCTGAACTCTGAACACCCTCCTACCTGCACTACATACATGCACTTCACTCTCCATATTCAAATCCATGCTCAAAACTCACCTCTTCAATCTGACCTACTCAGACTACTCTTTACTTTTATGAGATTTTCTTTTATATCTATTTTATGTTGTTTTGGTTGATGTCAGTCTGGCGCTGGTGTGCTTTTTAACAATACTGTATGTCCTTATCTCTACATGCTACCTATTTGAAGTTTATAGCCTAATTAATTTTATATTTTATGTTCTGCTTTTACTCTACAGTGTCCTTGGGTACCTTGAAAGGCGCTTCAAATAAAATGTATTATGATTATTATTGTTATTATACGCCGTTAGTGAAGCAAAATATACCGTTAATCGTTTAGTACAGTTTAAGGTGTATCTGAACTGCTATAAAGCCAGATTTACGCCACAATAAAACGAATGCAGCATTCAGCATATGATTCATAGTGAGTCCCGGTTACTGGAAAGCAGACTGACTCAAGAAAAGGTAAATCACAGCCTACAGGAAATGTGTGCACATTTCAGCGCCTGAACTAATGAGGCGAAACCATACACATCTTTGCATCCTTAACCTGAGTTTCACTTTAACCGTCGGCATTGAGGTTTATCCAACAGAGAAAACACAGATGCATTAAGTGTCTCTGAGGATTATCTGATTGTGATCTTGATCTCTACACTTTTTAAAAATTTGTAATACCATGCATTTTGACAAAACAGTAGTGCGGAATACTTTCATTTCTGGTACTGAAGTGTATTTTAAGCTGGGGCAGTGGTGGCCTAATGGTTAGAGGAAGCACACTCATAATTTGAAGATTGTTGGTTTGAATCCCTGACTGAGGTACCCAGCTGATACTGACTTATGCCATGATGTCACGTATGGATTAAATATAGAGGACACATTTCATTGTTGTGTGCTGTGGCATGTCAATACTGGTCACCAATTGTAAGAGTCCCCTGACATAGGTCTACACATTCACCCTCCAAGTGTTCTCTGTTAAATCATCTCAGCTGGAGGACAATCTGATGGATGCACCGGTCAAAGCCCATGCAAGGACCCTAGACAAACTTCACATCTGGTTTGTCTCAGAAGAAGGCTACCAGCCTGAATATGTAATACCTGCTGCTAAATGCGGGGGAGAAGGAGTGTTGAATGGGGCAGTGCACATATTCATCTGTCATGTCTCCAAATTTCTGTACGCAGAGTTCAGCAGAGAATCCGAAGAATGTGAAAAGAAACACCCAACAGTATATCGACGAGATATATTCCCCTTTCTGTTTTAGTCTTGATTTCTCTTTTTACTTGAAAGAAAACATGAACATTGCCCTTCGACCACTGCTCCCCACAAGAGGTCCTCGTAAAGCCGTAGGTAGCGTCGCGCTGATACGCGTCACCGCGACGTCGCCTGGCAGCAATGGCGGAAGTTCGGAAACGTCAGCATGCTCGTGTTAAAGGAGAAGCTCGCGAAAGGAGGCTCGAGCACAAGGATGAGCGCGAGGGGATGGCGGCCGAGACGCTCGGAGTGGTATTAAAGCTTTTCGCGGCCGGATTTTATGGTCTGAGCTCCTTTCTCATCGTCGTCGTGAACAAAAGCGTCCTGACAAATTACAGGTAACCAAGGGGGCTGACTGACAGCCATTTTTTGCTGGACTTTGGACTTTGCCGTGACGTCTGAAGCCACTTGTTAAAAGTCCATGGATGTCACTGTGCTTGAATATTTTTAGAGTAGCTGCTTAGTGTGGAGCAGACGAATGCACGGCGTTGCTAGCTTACAAATGTGCACATTTCAACCCCGAATGTGAAATAACGTTTTTTTGTGGTGTGTGCTTAGATATGCAGGATGATCATTTTAAACCGTTATCCTGGGATTTGGTGATGGAGCCACGTATGGAGGGCAAAATTACTTACAATGCTCAACAATTAAAGGTGGCCAAATTACGAGTGAAACTTGGAACACCAGATTGAAAACTTATATTATGACACTTATAATTAATCTAAGATAAACTAACGACGATTTCTTAATCTGCCTATTTTTCTGGTTGCATCACAGTATCAGTTATGCATACATGAGGAGTTATTGAGTCTCTCACAGATGTAATGCGGTTATAGTGAAGAGGGCGCTATGTTTGGTCACGCATTTTAATTTTCTTATGTCATGGGAACTTTGTGTCACACAAATCCTGAAAGCTCCGATATTATGAACTGAAGAATATTTAAAAGACTATTTGACCAGTGTTTTGAGTATCTCTGTGCTTGATGGAATCTCATTAATATCGTAGTATTTCATTTATAACACTTCGCGAGTGAATATTAATGTATTAAACGAATAAATATATGTTTGCAGGTTTCCCTCCTCGATATGCGTCGGAATCGGCCAAGTAAGTTGGAATCTCTGGTTGTCTTCTTGTCATCTTGGCTTTTTATAAATACAAAAACATAACATCTCTGACGTGCTGTTGCTCTTTTCATTTATTAATTTCTGTAGATGTTGGCGACAATAGTCGTACTTTGGGGTGGAAAGGCAATCCGTATAATAAACTTTCCAGATTTCGACAAAAGCATACCTCGCAAGGTAAGCCGCTGTACCTTAAAATGAATTGATTATTGATACATATCATGGTTAAAGAAACGTTCCTCTGTACGTGTAATGCTTAAAAACAATATACTCAGTCAGCAGTACTTATATTTGGATCTTTTTTTTTTTAAAGTTCCTTATGGATGGAAAGACGGGCATAATTTGTTAGAGTTCAATGCGCTCTTAGATAACCTTGCCCCTGAATGAGGCCACAGACGGCAAGCACCCGTCAAAAGCGGCTTTGTTTTGCGGAGCTTGCCGTCTCCAGATGTTACTTGATTCAGAGGTGCAGTCAAGATGAAGAAACGGCACTAAACGTTTTCCTTCGTGACCTAGAGCTGTTTGCTTGTATTACAAATGTTGGAAACACTTTACTTGACAGAGCACAAATATCGTTTTATATACTATTACTTATGTATTAATTATCCACAAACCTAGTCTTAGTTACATACTGATCTCATGTTAATTTATCGTTAAGTAATCGTGACGCATGTTTTATCTGAAGCAGTTACTTTATTTTTTTACTATTTCTGTTAAACATGTAAAACTTTCCTTACTTAAGGAGCTACTGAAGGAACAAGTAATGAATAACTCAAGTGAAATACGGATCTCACGTTTGTTCGTCATTAATGAATCATGATGCATGTTTTATCTCAAATGGCGACTTCTGTTCATGATTTTTACTTCAGTAGTAAAAACAACTAAGTAGTAAAAGTAAAATACTAAAAAAAACTATTTGTGCTCCATGAAGTAAAGTGTTACCCAAATGTTTGCGTTTGTAATATTATGGTTTACTGAAATCTAAATGCAGTATGTATTTCAAATCTCTGAATGGCCTGCATTGTGTATTTTTGCCTGTGATACTGGATTTATATTTTCTGGGATTAGAATTTGAAAGAATTGCTTGTTGCCTTTCAGATTATACATCAGCAGAAAATAATTTCATATTTCCTCTCCCTTTCTTGCAGACATTTCCTCTGCCTTTTCTTTATGTAGGGAACCAAATAACAGGATTGTTTGGGACAAAACGGCTCAAGTATGAACCTCTTTCGTTAACGCATGTTGTTTGCGTCATCGTTTAAACCCGCTATGAAGAACCACTTTCTCTTCAGGCGTCTTTTATGTGGTAATATGAATTGGTTATTGCTCTTACATTCTGCTGATGCATTCTTTCTCTTTCGCCCCCCAGTTTACCCATGTTTACCGTCCTCAGGAGATTCTCCATTCTCTTTACCATGATAGCAGAGGGCTTTCTTTTGAAGTGAGTATTTGTATTATTTTTTTTTTTTTCTGCGAACCGATCAATGCCGGAATTTCTCCAGTGTATCAGGGTGATGCTTACATTTGAGATGGAAGCAAGTTGAAACAGTAGTAAATCTGCATCTCACATTCTTTCTGCAGAAAGAAATTCTCGCGGCCTGTCCAGCTAACAGTATTTGCAATGATTCTGGGGGCTTTTGTGGCAGCAAGGTGAGATCACAGCGCCGTCAGTATGTGATTATCGGTCCTTTTGCACACAGAAGTTCCCTACACTTCAGTTCACTATCATTGTATTTTGGTTGGATGTCCTTTAAATATAATTGTTATAAGATTTGTTGGTATTGTGTGCCTATCTGCTTTGTTTACTTTTCACAGTGCTGATTTGGCTTTTGACCTGCAAGGGTACGTCTTCATTCTACTGAACGATGTCTTGACCGCAGCCAATGGGGCCTACGTGAAGCAGAAGCTTGACTCCAAGGCAAGTAGATGTCCACTATTTCAAGATCGCAGACCATGATAGTAGAGTAATTTCATACTGGACAAGTTCCAGATTTTATATGTGAAAGTACAAGGGTAGCCTCAGACTGATATTAAGCGTTGATTTGGTGTTATAAACCAAAATATATTTACAGGCCAGGATAGAGCTGGGTACTGAACTTTACGTACTTTTGTGGTACCGACCCAAATGCTCCAATCCTACTGAGGATGGAAGAATTGGTCTTCTCTCGGTGCCAAATTCCGATACCCAGCCGGTAAATCTCAGTGTCTGTGAGCTACTAAGCACGCAGCATACTTGTGTATCGATATAAAGTCACTAGTGGTTGGCTGTCTAACGTAACGTTTCATGTACACGTCATATAGACTGGAGGAAAAACTTATGTCTAGAAATAAACTTGTGTGTGAAATAGTGTTTGGCGTTTTTGTTTGTCCGGGGGATTAAGCAGGCCTGAGAAATCAAGTGTGGCTGAACAGGGTTCCAGGCAGTGACCACTTAGTTGCATTTTACGTCCATTTTTGGAGACGGTGCAACTAACTTTTATAACTACGCTCACCAATGCGACTTTGTGCCCAAACATGCCCCTCATTGAGTGAGCACATCGTTGTTTATCATGTGAAACATGCGGAGAGAGTGAGAATCGGCGTGTTTGTGTGAGCGAGATCAGACCTCGGACCGATTGCAGGTCCTCGGACGCACCGCTGTGGAGGCACTGTAGGGATAAACTACTGATGGCTTGACCGCGAGCGCCGGCGCCAACATGGCGTTTATGCAGAAGTACAGAAAAATAGACACAGTAGATGGTGTTATTTTTGTACCTCAGCAAGACTGGATACCTTTCTTCTGCGTCTCCATTTGGTGCCGGCGGTGAAATGTACCAGTGCACCGGAGTAACGTCACGTCGTTTTTCTATTCAGTAAGAAATGAAAGATCGATCTGCTGGCCAGCTTTTCTTATGATTTATCAACAGGTTGCGGGTTGTATAAGTAAAGTCACACACATTTCAACCATCTCACACACTCACAGAGGTAAGGGATAACCCCACCCGCCAAGGTGTCCCGTTAATGGACGTGGTGCTGGCATATGGAGTGGAGTTTTCTGCTGAGTTCATAGCTGTCCTGATCGAGTTAGACAGAATTAATAGCCTGTCAGCCAATCAGAAAACGGCATTTGTTGCATGTGATCCTGCCGCAGGCACGTTATTACATGGATGCGCACACATACAGAGTGCAGACAGGGTGGAAGTGGCAGCGCAAGATGCGATCGATGCAGTAGGCAGGGCTCTGTCACGCATTGACCGTGAGTCACACGCTGCGCGCCTAACAGATGTAATCTTACTCCAGACTTGTGATGACTTGGGGTTTGCGCTGCTTTTTGGTAAAATCAAGAACTTCTGGAATCTGTAACTGGAGCATCACAGAATATGAATGTCGTGTTCAAAATTGGTGTAAAGAATTTGTGTTATTCCAAGATCTAAATTAAGCGGGTATCAAGAGAAATAGAGAAAAAAAAACTGAAAAGAATGTTCCAGATATCCAGCTTGTTCCCACTCCAGAGGAGGATCTGTATATCAGCACTGTGCAGCTCTGAGTACACAGTCCCCCTCCCCGAACACAAATGCCTGGTGAATTAGGGCACAGAACATTGGCACTACAGTTTTTATCTGTCTGTGCTCTTGTGCTTATCCTGCTCAGGGTTAAGAACATAAGAACATAAGAAATATACAAACGAGAGGAGGCCATTCGGCCCATCAAGCTCGCTTGGTGAGGACTTTAATAGCTCAGAGTTGCTAAAATCTTATCTAGCTCTGATTTAAAGGAACCTAAGGATTCAGCTTGCACTACAT
>JAODKF010000049.1:8114457-8130040 GCA_026779585.1 Mormyrus proboscirostris | reverse complement strand
AGGTGTTGATGTGGATTGCAGTGCCCCAATGCAGTGATGTGACACTGCTGTAAAATGACGAGAACAAGAGCTGGATCCTTAGGAATCTTCGTAAGGCTATCTCCCAAGTTGGTCTCCCATCCAAGTGCTGGCCAGGCCCAAACCTGCTTAGCTTTAGGGAGATTACCCAATCATCTCCCCCCACTGCTTCTGTAAAGCAGTATGGAAATGGAACTTTCATGCACACGTAAAATTATTTCTCTAGTATGATAAAACCACATCCCACACTAAACTCCAGCAAAAAAAACAGCAAGTGCTCAAATTCTCTTTTGGGGGGAGGGGGGTATGATTATTACATTTTTAAAAGATTGCATTGCATAACTCTGTTCCTTTTACCAAAAACTGCTTATCTCTCAAACAGCAGCACACTCTGTACCAAACCTGCACGTCAATGTTTTTATTTTTGATAAAAGTACAATGCCATCGTTCTGTAAGAATGGAAAGGGGGGGGGGGGGGTCAAAACACCCACTTCTCACGGTTAAAGCTTTAGAACAAAACACACGTTAAGTGTTTGCACTTGAAAGTGAGAACAGAACAGCCGCTACTCAACCTCAGAAGCACAGCAGCAGAGAATCCAAACTAAGTTTTGTAAGCATATGGACGGACGGACGGCCAAGGTCCTTGGCTAGCGTTTCCCGACAGAGTCCTCAGAGACCCCCAGCCAGTCCATGTTTATTCTCCCCCCTACCTTCCCACCGGGAGCAAAAACATGGACAGTCTAGAGCTCCCTGTGCACTGGCTGGGAAACACTGTCCTAGAGAATCGCAGGCAGCTGAAAGTGTGTGACAGCACACAGCGGAATCCACCAGGCTCCCGCCTTTGCTCGACCGCCCCCGTTTCAGGACAAGCTCTCCAGAAGGGCCTGTGTGGATTTTGATGAAAAAAAAAAAGACACACAAAAAGGGAAAAAGAACCCACACGCAAAGCTTCCACATAAGGCGCCAATAAATATGGGAAGAAAACGGCAAAACGACAATCCACAGCTGGATGGAGCGGAGATAAGCTCTAGGCTGAACTACACACACTTGTCAATTTGGTTATAAAATGTGTAAGAACAGTAGAAAATAAATCTGTACAAACTTCACAGAAAATGACTCAATATGTACTTCTGAAAGAGAAAACAGCAAATAGGACTGGAGAAGTGGAAAAATACAGCTTTATTCTAACTGCCCCCTAACGAGTCTGGTGCACATCGCTGACGTCGATACACTCACACAAAAACCCTGGGAGGTGCCATCTGGCTTGTAAGAGAGAAGCGGCACACGCTAAGCTTCCAGGAGTCAGAGTTTATCCACCAGCGTCGCCCACAGTAGAGACACTAGCTTCACGCTCCGAGCAAAAAAAAAAAAAAAAAAAAAATAGTGCAACATGGTGTTTCTGGGGAGGTACGGTCTTGCCCGCCTGACGGGGGTCACCCCCCCATCATGTGGCGTCCTGTCAACTGCCACCAAACTGGCCGCCTGTCTCCGTAACCAGTATCCGGGTTAGGCTTGTGGTTGCCGATTAGCTTCAGTAAAAATATAAATATCTTCCATATACAAAAATATTACAGACAATTTCTATTAGAAACAGGAGAATAATTTCAGTATAAATTTCAACCGGTCCCTCGAAAGGAAATAAAAATGAATTTTCTTCAGCATTAAAGTAGCTGCGTTACTTTGGGATATTAAAAAGGGGGGGGGAATGGCCTGCACGTCTCAGTGCCTCAGAGCCACACATCTGTGCTGGTGATGCCAGGTCCGTTTGACTTGTGCTCTCTCAGTCCTCCTCTGGCGCCCCCTGCAGGTCGACCTCCACCCTCCGCCTCTTGGCGAGCTTCTCAGGACTGGCATCTGTGCCCTCCACGGAGCCATTCCTGCTGCCGCCAATGGCCTCAGCCCCATCGCAGCCGTTGGGCTCTCTGTCCAGTGCCGCGTGGTCCGGGTGCTGGACCGGTCTGTCTGACTGGCTCTCATTAGTGCCGGATTGAGAGTCACTTGCGCTGTGACTCGCAAGCCCTGTGACAACACAGACACCGACTCCATGAACAAATTCGGCATGTAAGGAGGAACTACTGGAAAAAGCTCTGGACCCCATAAACCATGTACTTTCAAAGCAGTCATGCACATAATCTGACATGAATACTACAGAACAACATAACCCATTTTACAACTAAGTATTATTAGTGTAACTATGACTGGAACGTGGTGCAGGGTGTACCCCCCCCATGACCAGAATAGTCAGTCAGAAGGAGCATGGATGTATGGTATTACTAAACTTCCTTCATTCTCGCTCCAGTCCAGATAAGCAGAGCGCCCCCTGCTGCACCTTCCCCGCACGCCGGGACTCACCATTTTGGTTGCTGCTGTCGTCTTTCTCGGACTGACCGGTGCTGCTGTTGGGCGTGGTGGACGGCGGAGAAGCTGCTCGGCTAGAGGCAGCGCTCTCCGTCTCGTCGAGCAGCCGGTCCATATAATCCCTGCAAAAGGGCACGGTGCACCCCGTTTACTGCTTGTGCCGTGGCACCGCGAGCCACGCCCACGTCGCCCACGGGAACGAAATGCCGCCGCGTAGCGCCCCCAGCCGCTCCACATCACCACGGTCGGCACGGATTGAAACACTGACGCGACTTCATAGCGACAGTAGCCAATGGTGAAAAACTTCAACTATCGTAAAACAACTTAAGGTCATTTACTAACTGATGCTACCAAAACAGTCGATAAACCCGTACAGCAGCATTTTCATTAAAATCACTTACGTAACACCTGGGTGAAGAGTGTATTTCCTTTTCCCAAGTCTGGTTTGCTGTGCAAAGAAATCATAACGCTCAGATTTCTTCCACATGTAATAAAAGGCCACACAATCCCCTACAGATCTAGTTCTCACCTGAAAAATTTAATTTATCAGATATGAGATATAACCAGTACCTAAGAAAAAAAATCAGCATTAGAAAAACATACGCACAAATGCAGTGATATTGTTCAATGAAAATAACTGAATAGATTCAATTAGTATACAATCCACATCACAGAGCAGACATAGGCTTAAAATTGATCTGTTAAAATAATGGATGCAATTCCTTATTCTAGACAAAGAAATGGCATAAATCGCTTAGATTTACATTAAAATGATTTAGACATTCATGCATTAAGTGCTCATAGAAATATTTAAGCAACAATCACAGTACATGTCAATGTCATTGACAAGATCATTTCACTACTAGCTCTAATGATCAGAATAAGCATAAAACGCTGCAAATATTTACCTTGTTTGCTTGTATTAAATGAAAATTTAAGACAAAGATAATCACAGTATATGTAAATGTCATTAAGAGAGGATCAGTTCATTACTTGTTCTAATAGTCAAAATTTCATGAAAGCATAAGGTGTGAATAATTACCTTATTTGCTTGTATTAAATGAAAATCTTTCCCATATGCTTTTAATCCTTGTTCAAAATTTCTGCATTCTTCCTCTGTCCAAACTGATAGCTCTTCTGTGGTAGCAAGGAAAGACGTGGGAAAACGCTTAGTTTTATTAGAGTGACGATACTGTAAATACAGTAAATAACGTCGTTTCTCCTAGTCCCCTGCAAGAGCCAACGGCTTAAAAAAAAGGAAAAAAAAACACTTGTGCACAAAGTGTTAAAATGACACACATCATCACACTCATTAGCCCACATATATACGCACACACAAATACAACATGCACTGAGACAGAATCAGTCCGTACCTCTGGCTGCTTTCACATTAAACTTTAGCCTCCTCAAAGCCTCTTCAGTGTTAAAATTACACTTCACTAATTCATACAGGGCCTGAAGATAAACACATGTAAACAATCATCACGAAGGAACCCCAATTCAATCCTCCGTAACACAGCGCTAAGTCACCCAGCAGGTGCCTGACATGACGCACAGCAATGGGGATTGCACCATGATTTTAGTGTTCTGTAAATTTAACAGCTTTTAATAATCAGTGCTAAGAAAAGCATTGTAAAATAAGTCCTGGCCCATTCTGTGATGACTGGTGCAGGTAATACAGAGGAAGGGCAGCTTCTGGAGCGACTGTACCTGCTCATTGTCCTTGATGTGAGAGCCCTCCGGAATGGCATCCACTCCCTTTTCTTCCCCTGTGCGCTTGGAGGCTTCTACCAAAAACTCCACCACGTCCTCCTCTGGGAGGAGCTCCGGGTGCCATAACAACTGATCATCGTTTTCGTACACTATAGGCAAGGAAAACGCAAAAGGGAATTTTTGTTACAGGCAGCAGAAGAAATCTGGGCGTCTACAGAGCAGAAATGTTTTTTAAAGCAGTCTCACGCTAGATTAAATACCAAGAGATATAAACGGAAATAATATTAAATATATCAAAGAACACTTACCTCTTTCATTCTCTTTATATTTGGAAAGTCCTGATGGCGTTTCAGCCTGAAACATCGATCCTACCATAATCTCCTGAAGATGCAAACACATCCTCGTGATCCATTTCTTTAAAATATAATTTGACATCCTGGTTTTTTTTCTCTCGTCATAAATGCACAGTTACCTTTTTCCAGTCTTCAGAAGGAATATAGTCTTCATCTTCCTCAGATTCCTCCTCAACATCATTACCTTCAACAAGACACTTCCTTCAGAGGAAATCTATTCCATGCATTTCACTCAGTTAACTGCAGTTTGCATTTCTACTCGCACGACAGTCAGGAGTCACTTGGAGATACAAAACACCACTGTTGGAATATTAAGATTCCCCTGCGTGGAGTCTACTTCATAAATAACAGACCTGCTTGTGGAATTCAATAGGAATGGTCGGCCATTTTATTGTTTTCTAGTCACCTTACAGACGACGGCCGTAACAATACTGTTGACTTGAAGCTACATACTCTCAAAGTATCTGCATCTCCGTGGGCGGATCAGCTCCGCATTTTCCCGAGATGTCGCACACTGAGAACGCTCGTCATTGGACGGCTGGGTGTCATCTTCCAGGCCAGAATCCTTCACTCTCTCATCCTGAAACCCCAGAAACAAAGACCAGAGATAAGTTTGCTTTAACAGTCTCCAGGCAGTTCTCACATAAAGACATTAATGCAAAAAAAAAAATAAAAAAAATAGCATCCTAAATTTCAGCATTCTGAAATTTCAGACTTTCATTCCTTTGTGAAATTCAGATCAAGAACAAGACACAAAAAGCTCAATTGTACACATCTTAACTTGCTTATTTAGGCAATATTTTCCTCCCAGAGTGACATTAAATTTTATTCAGTCATACAACTAGATATTTCTATCTAATGAGGCACAGCCAGGAAAGTGCTCAGAGGTATTTAATAACAAATACAGCCCCTTTGAGACTTGGACAAGCAACATCAACATTCCCCATGTGCTTAATCACCAGACATCCTCCTGCTCCTGCACGACAAACCTGGTTCCTATTGAGTCCCCCACTTCTGCTGTTCTCATCATTATCCACATCTTCAATATCCTCTTCTTCCTCACAATCATCCTCGTCCTGTTCCTCATCTTCTTCCTCCTCCTCCTCCTCCTCGTCTTCCTCACCTCCAGGGGACCCACCACTTGTATAACCATACAGACTTAACAGTTGCTGTATGGGCATATCCCTTTCCTACCACAAAAAAAATAAAATAAAAAATTACATAATGGCAACAAGCAGCAACACATGAGATAATTTTTTATGTTTAACCATTTCATTGCAAAGAGAACCAGGAAAACTTATAAAGGTGGAAAGTTCCAGTCCAGAAAGTAAAAGTCCAGACCAAGATCTTGTTTCCACCAACCAGTAGAGCATAAAGTCACAGAGTCCTCAACTGGATGGCTGAAACAAAATCTTGATCTGAATTTGTACTTTCTGGACCTGAACTTTCCACCTCTGCTTACATATAATAAAAGGTATGTGACACTAAGAAAATTACAAAAAAAAAAAAGTTTCTAAGCCTTAGTCGGAGATACAACCAGAGGTGGAGTCCCTGTCCAGAAAGTAAAAATCCAGACCAAAATTTTGTTTCGACCAACCAGTTGAGTGACTCTTTATGCTCAATAGATTGTTTCAACCAAAATCTTGGCCTGGATTTTTACTTTCTGGACCAGAACTATCCATCTCTGGTAATAACCTGATATCATGATTAAATGCCACTCACCCGAGCAAGGTCTTCAATCTCACTGGTAAAGTTTGTCTCTCCCTCCAGCATCTCCTCTTCCTCCAGGGTCCGCTCATCATCGAAGTCATGAACAAGCATGTCGGCTGATGGGTCAAACTCATGGTCATCTGAGCCAGCTGAACCTCCTGTCATTTTTACAAATATAAATTAATCATATGCCACCCTACATGGAAAAACCGTTAATAGGTATTTTTATTACAGTTTTTCCAACATGTATGCATGTCACGGCACGGAATAAACACAGCTAACGTAAGTAAGAAAAAGGCTAGAAAATGTAAAGTGTAAAATTTTGATAACATCCATTTTATCAAAAACACAAATCAAGGTTGTATTTTTTCCCCACAATTACATAACTTTAAACATGTTTACCTGGACTCGAATTTCCAAAGGAGGGCTAAAACAAAAAGACATTTATTAGCCAACTCGCTGCATATAAATAAAAATAATTACATACCGATTGCTAACCATCCATTTTAGACAGAAATATCCACACACGGTTGGCCGCTACGCTGGCAAAACTTATAGCGAAATTAATACATTTAAATGAAATGAGAGCAGGAAATGTGTGGAAGGCGATTCCCCGCATAGTCAGAGGACGAGCCGCCGGCCTAGTGGATGAAACTGGAAGTTTGAGATCGAAAAGCGCGCCTCAACTTGGTAGCTACACAAGTGTTAGCCAACACACAGTAAGCTACCAAAGTTGTGCGCTTGAAGCAAATAACACGGACTTTGCAACTGCTGCTACGCAGATAAATAACATTTTCAAACATTTTTCCTACAGTAAAGTTACTAAATAATAAATACCCAAATATACGTAAAGCTACATCGATAGCTAGGCAGAATTGGCGAATTAAAAATGAATTAGCATATTACTTATTTGACGCAATCTAACTTGAATGACTAGTTACACTAATATTACTACCAATACAGGCAAGTTACCCAATAAGCTAGCTCTCCGCCTACAGACAGAAGTTTTAATTAACAATTGTAAAAATGCAACAAGTGTTCACAATATTAAAATAAACGCTAAAATTTGAAATACACAAATATTCTTCCAGTTCAGTTCCCTTAAAAAAACATTTGATAAAATCATAAAACGACATTATGATAACTCAAACCTATTTCTGAGAATATTTATCTGACTTTCCCCCTTACCTGCGCCATGTTTGCTCTGCTGATGGGTTACGTCACGGGTCATACCAAGGTCCCGGATGGAGCGCCCGCTGCAATCCCCGCCCCTTATTCTAAGGAGGTGACGTCAGCCAAAGATTGCGTGCGCTCAGGCGCACGTACATAATGGATCGGCAGAATATTTTAAATGCCATTTGCACAAGGAGTATTGGTACACCTGAATATGTATTTATTTCAGATCCCACCTTGCTCTTATTTTGAGTCATGCACAAAACATACAAGTGAGTAAAGCTTTGGGTTTGATCACATAGTTAGCTTTTTGTAAATCGTTATCCGGCACTTAGAGCATTTTTCGGGTGGGTGATTAAGTTAAGGGCTTTGGCCAAGGGTCCACTGGAATCTATTCTGCAGAACATAGGATCTGAATCGGCGAACTTCCCATCATAGGCTTAGAACCAGTTCCCCTTCAAAAGGTGACTAATGATGCCGTGACCCGGATTCGAACCGGGGTTGTTGCGGCCACAACGCAAAGTACTAACCACTATACGATCACGGCGAGCCACCAGCCACTTAATATTTAACATCTCTTACGCATCTGATGTGACACTCTCGCTTTCAGATTCTCACGCTCACTTAAGGCATCTTTTGAGATTCTAGGTCACCTTTACAATTTTTGTGTGAGAAAAACACCAATTTTTAATAAATGCTTATTGTAGAAATGTAATTAATTCAATTATTTAGGCTAAATATCACACATAGAAACACTGTTTTAAAATCTATGCCGCATCATAATCAGTGCATTAATTCTATTAATTCCTTACAAAACAAAGTGTTTTTTAAGTCCCAACTTGTGGTCAGAAGAAAATGGTTTATGAACACGAATCGCAGCCATCAACCTTGGTCCTTGACAGCAGTAATGTTTCTGGTTTTAGGAATCACATTGTCATTTCCATTTGAATTAATGAAAATTAATTCTAATAACAATAATGGTATGGATGAAATTTCTACACAGTATGTTTAAAATAGGCTGTGGAAATGAAAGTCAGCAAGAAGAGTAGAGCATGTTACTCCAGAGAAGTCCATCCATCCATCCCTCCCTCCATCTTCTACCACTTTTCTGGGTCGGGTCGCGGGGGCAGCAGTCTCAGGAGGGAAACCCAGACTCCCCTCTCCCCGGCCACTTCCTCCAGCTCCTCTGGGGGAATCCCGAGGCGTTCCCAGGCCAGCCGAGAGACACAGTCCCTCCAGCGTGTCCTGGGTCTTCCCCGGGGCCTCCTCCCAGTGGGACATGACCGGAACACCTCACCAGGGAGGCGTCCAGGAGGCATCCTGACCAGATGCCCGCCCCACCTCATCTGACTCCTCTGGATGCGGAGGAGCAGCAGTGGCAAGTCCCTCCCGAATGACTGAGCTAAGGCAGTCAAGATAAACTCCTAACATTTAAAAAAATGCAATTAACAGGCATTTCGATGGGCTGAAAAATTTATTGAAGCAAGTAATGTATAAGCGTACACTTTCTTCACACTGTACTTTAACCTTTTGATCACGAGTCCATTTTCTTAACTTCTAACCTACCTGAAGCCATTGCCTATAAAGACTTCTGCACAATTACACTTTCAATATAAATCCAGGAAGGACATTTTAGTCCAATAAACCAGTCCCATAAAGCTGGTTCCATCCTGAAGTCTTAAATACCACAAAAAGGCATTTTACCTTTATTCCCTGTGTCTGGCATTCCAATGGAGAAGTCAGGAGTGATTCCTGGCAGCAAACCAGTGTGTTACAAACTCCCAACCACGGACAACGTACCAGCATTCATACCGAGCATCCCGGCATGTGACGAGCTCACATGCTTTGTGCCAGCTTTGGTTTAAAAAAGTCTAACTACTGAACATAAAAGGGTTGAATGATTAGCATAGACCACCATGATCGACAGATATTTTTCTAAGCATCACCACCCTAAAGATGTGGTGAGGAGATGGAATAGGCAGCACAAAGGTGTTTAAAAGGTAATGTTTAAAAACAACAACAACCCATAATACATTTATTATTCTTGTTCTTCATATCCTCAAAAGACTCCTGAATGTATCTCTACTTGTTAGCTGTAGCTAGGACGTTCTCTGTTGTGCTGAAATAGTTGATTTTTCTATGCAACCATAGAATCTTAGACCGCTATATTCTTGCCACCAACTTCAGCACAATATATTCTATAATATTAATTGATTAGGCACACAAAAAGTGGCATTTTATTTTTAAAAGTCTAGTGCAGGACTAGGCTATTCCGATCGTCGAGGGCCCAAATCGGATGTGTGGTTTGGTACATTTAACGATAAAGAACATTTCAAAAACTAACTGTAAAAATTCACAGGGCTGTAGCCCTCAACGGCTGGAACCGTAGTAGTGCAACTTTACTGTCCAGTTCTGTTTTTTCTTACTCTAGAACAGCAGGTGCTAAGACTGGTTTAGCGGGTTGAAGCACATGCAGGTCTGACTGCACGAGTGAATACACAAGGCCTGAGACTGGCCTTCTCTCTCCGTGCTTAAACCGCTAGCATGTTGCTACAAACTGAAGCCTGAACCAAATGCTGCCACACAAAGAGCAGGGTTACAAACCGCTGCTCTAGCAGCAATTATAGAAACCGTCTAATGACAAAAAAATCAAGATCAGAAAAAATAAATACATAATAATCTACTTCTTTATCAGATTTTCCCTATGGTGATATTTTTTTAAACATCTTTTTAACATTTTAATAAACTTGCTAGTTGTTACAAAATTCACCTAAAGCTACTTCATTATGCTTATTTATATATGTATAAATAAAACAATATCCACGCTATGAAGATGAAACTACAAAATATCATTTAAGAGTATTTGGCAGAAACTAAATTAAAAGTATATTAAACAAATAATTAACAATGGACTTAAATATATAACATACATATGTAACAAGATCTACATATTACTTCAGTAAAGGTTGTCAAAAACTAATAAGACAGATGCAATGAAGTTCTTGATTTCAATTGTTTTGTTTAAACACGGCTGCCATTTTCCCTCTGATAAGGCAGTTTATTTACAAGACGAACTGTTGAATAAAATGTTCTTGTTTGTTGTTTAACATTTTTTGGACTACAATAAAAAAAAAAAAAAACAGAATCGGAAATTGTTATGAGTTGTGTTGCAGTTGTTGTCCGTCATAATTCTTTGAAATAATAACAACGATAAATTAAAGGCATTGTTTGCTATTAAGGTCCCCTATATTCCATTGCTACATTTTCATTCAGCAATTTCTCAGACTCTTCTGGAACTTACTTGTGTGTACAAAGAGCCAAGAAAAAAAGCATAATAAACATTATTTACACGGCAGCCACATTGCTCCTACGTGGACAGCCTGTTGCTAAGTGCCATCTCGCCCTGCAGAATTGCTGTGTGCATCAGAGAGTGTGAGAGTCCAGCAGACACACACTGCCAAGTCCCCAATCCTGGCCCTGCTCTTGTGCCCCTTCTTGTCTCATTTCCTGGCCCTCCAGGAGGACCTGGTGGATCTCCTGGAAGCTGGGCCTCTCCTTCGTGTTCCTCCTCCAGCAGCTCAACATGAGCTTGTAGATAGCATCTGGGCACTTGGCAGGCTGGGGAAGATAAATCTGGAAAAAGCACAGACACACGTTTTGCTGTGTATGACACCATTTACCTGCTTTGTATTTATAAGGCAACCACTGCAGAGAAAGTAAAGAAAAAAAATACAGACATGTATTTACACAAATTAAGGTCTGACGATGATTAGGAGGACAGTCCACTATAACCCCCTACCTTTCCCCGGGTCATCAACCCTCACCTGTCGTTGCTGGTCCCGGAAAAACTCCCCAGTGTTTTCGATGACCTGCTCATCAGTGAGCAGTGAGTACGGCTGCTCCCTGCAGAAGGTGAGCATCTCCCATAGGGTCACGCCGAAGGCCCACACGTCACTGGCTGTCGTGAACTTGCCCTGGAGGTCAACGGCAACTGCCGTTATACACACTCAGACATACCTTCTCTTGGTCAGATCAGAGGCAAATATTATGGCACTCACACACAAAATTCAATGCGTAAGCACAAAATCTAGCAAAAGAACTAAGTGTAGCATTTAAGTAAATTGCCTAAATAATCAACCTTAAAGGGGCCCTATTATGCTCATTTTCACTGTTTATAATTTCATTTTTGGGAACCACTAAAATAGATTTATATGATTCAATTTTTCAAAAACATTTTCTCATACTATACATCTCTATCCAATCTGCCAATAATTCCATCTGAAAGACCGTTGAGAGCTTTAAGCTCAGTGTGCTCTGATTGGTCAGTTTGCCCTACATGTTCCACCCCTTTCTTGCAGGCTGCAGACAGGTCCTTGCAGGTGGGCGGCCAATAAGGATTGTGTTACGAGGTGACCTCACCAAGTCAAAGAAGTAAGGCCTGGAATTCCAAGGAAGCATTTCAGGCAGATTAGAGAAGAGTGATTTCTGTGATGAGAGTTACTCAGTTTGGCATGTACTATATATATATATATATATATATTACACACACACACACACACACACACACACACACACACACACACACACACTAATGGAAAGGGGAAAACTGGAAAAGTATAACAGATCTCCTTTAAAATCCATCTGTAAAGCGTGTGCTAAATAGCATCTTAAGTTATCTTAAGTTATCACATATGTTCTAGGTCCAATTAATCTAAAGCTTGGAAAAAGAGATGTGGATTGCAAAGGCCTGAACAGCAGCAGGGCTGTTCCTCACCAGCAGGATGCTCTCCCAGGCCATCCAGCGGATGGGCAGCACGGCGCGGCCCTGGATGCGGTAGTAGTCCCCGCTGTACAGGTTCCGGCTCATGCCGAAGTCGGCGATCTTGATGGTATAGCTGTTCCCCACCAGGCAGTTGCGTGTGGCCAGGTCTCGGTGCACAAACTTGAGGGAGGAGAGGTACTTCATGCCCGAAGCGATTTGGGTGGCCATGTACAGAAGGCTGCCGTAGCTGGAGGATTAGGCACAGGGGAACAGGGGTGATTCCAGCATTTGTTTTAAGATGGGGGGGGCATAAGAGGGACAATAATTCATACAGAGGTTCCAACCTTACTATTAGCCAATAATATGCATGGAATTCCAGAGTGTCTGAGGAGAGGGAATGCCGAGGGCCAATCAGCTCTCAGCAGGGGCCAGTACCCGTCAGAGAAGCTTTAACTTCTACTCTGTTCTAGTACAAACAGTTTGAGGTATGAGAAGCTGCCTTGTATATAACATAACAACAAACAACAAATAAACGACATCCTAAATGACTGGCCAGTGTCACCCTGGGGAGGTTTTTTGTGGCCCCGGGGCAGACCCGGGACATGCTGAAGAGATTATGTCTCTTGGTTGGCTTGGGAACGTCTTGGTATTTCCCTGGTGGAGCTGGAGGAGGTGCCTGGTGAGAGGGAGGTCTGGGAATCTCTACATAGACTGCTGCCCCCGTGACCCGACTCTCGATAAGCGGCGGATAACAGATGGATGGACTAGTCATCTTATTAAGAGCAGTTTGTTTGAATGTGAAGAAAATTGCTAGTCTTTGGAAACTTCCAGTTGTACCAAATAACTTTGGTTATATGGCTTCAGTATTACTAAAGTTACCAAACACGGCTGAGATGAAGCCTTGAATGAGAGGAAACTCAAACCTGAGGGAGGCGGAGTCACTGAGCGGGGTCAGAGGGTTCTCGGGTTCATGCCGGGAGAGGAACTGGTTGAGGTCGCCGTTCTCCATGTACTCTGTGATCATGCAGAGAGGGTCACTATGGACGCACACGCCCAATAAACGGATGATGTTGGGGTCCTTTAGCCGAGACATGATCTTGATCTCCTTTAGGAAGTCAGTCCTGTTAATGGAAAAGGAAAAGGGATCTGAGGAACTCTGGGTCATGGGAGTTTTACTTACAGAAAAATGTTCTGAGGGCAGAAGGAAAAATAATTGTTTCAGAGAGATAACCAATCAGACTGGTCCCAAGCAAGTAGAGGAGGCAGAACCAACCAATCAAATGTCTTGGTTGAACCAAATGAACCAATCATTTTTTTTCCTCTGCTCTCAGAACATTTGTGTGTAAGTAAAACTCCTATGAGCAGAGATGCCGTGAAGATTCGGGAAAGACAGCAGGTAACAAGCTAAGAGAGAAACTTCTATATCTTTTGTATTTGGACTGGTATGTTAAATAAGTATTAAATCTTTTTGCGGTAGGGGTTTCCCCTGATACTGGACTAAATGCTTGTTGAGATTCATACCTTGCATTCTTGTTTGCATCTTCACGCAGCATCTTCACAGCCACGAGGACGGGCTGATCTTCGCTGAAGTCGAAACAGGAGTCTTTGCACATGAACTCCTGCATGCCATCTGCTTCACACAGGTGCACCTGTGGTTTCCCCACGGAAATTAAAAAAGATCCTTTAGGGCTGTTCAGGACCTTGACTTTGGGGTGTCATTTTGGCCCCAAAGATGCGGCTGCACCAATCCACCTCTAGCTGACTGATGCACTGACCTCCCCAAACTGTCCCTCTCCAAGCTTCTCTTTGAAGGTGAGCTGTTTTCGGGGGAACTCCTCTACAGCCAGGTCTTTTCCGGAGAGAAGATCCATGGTGAGGGCAGGTACGGAATACGTGTTGCTGCCTGTGACTCCCTGGAGGTTCACGATGTCTGCTTCAGCGTAGTGAGGGACACCTTCCTGAGCGCTGGCCTGAGATGACTTTGACGGTACACTTATTCCTGCTGATGATGACAGATGAAAGTAGCCACAGATGTTCACAAGCCCAGACACACGTCGCCAAACGAGCAGAGCTAATGGAGAGTGAACTTAAGGCTACCATGACCCTTGTCTCTCAAACAAGTTAGACCTATTTTAACAAATACCTTGATTAATTTATCCAACTAGCCTTAGCTGGTATCAATGCGTGATTCCCATTTTCAACTGTACAAGAGGACCTTAGCATCAGAGTGTCATTTAGCGTATGTGAATGTGGTTATATAGAGACTACATCTGATGAATGCCAAGGGTTTCCCAGAATCCCTGTGGACTCACCAGCTTCCTCCATGGATTGGGAAATCTCAGGCATCTTGCGGATGAGCTGTGAGGGCTCCTGGTAATCGGGCCCCAGAGGGAAGATCCTCTCGTAAGTAGAGTTGGACTCCTGCTCACTGGGCACTGATGAGTGGTTGTTGTTGCTATAAGTGAACGTGTCACTTCTTATGGAGAGGCTGGCTGTCAGTTCATCATCCAGCATCCGCCGGGAGGCCTAGAATAACGTTACATTAAACCAAAGCTATATTACAATCATCATGCTACATCGAGTAACCTAGCCAATCAGGGTGAGAAATCTTTCCAATGGATTCCATTGGCTACAAACTTAAAAAAAAATAATCACGCCGAACCTTTTCCAGCATCTTCTGCCAGACTTGCCGCCACAGTATAATCACGATAATGGCCACCAGGATGAATATGATAGCAACCAAGCAGCCAATCAGAATTCGAGTATTGCTGTCATCCACTTTGTGCGTAGGGTCATCTCCTGTGGAAGAGATACAAGGACCCATGTAGGCGACTGATGGCGTTGGGTTGATGCCTGAATTGGGCCAAGAGTCTAGCACTTAATTCTCAGAAGAAAAGGAGACTGAGCAGAAGATGCTTCAGGCACTGACCTGGCTGAGTGCTGGGTGGGGCGCTGGATTTGCGTGGAAGAAGTGTTGTGTTATACACCGCTGTATCTGAACCAAGGAAATAAATTTTGCTAATACATTTCACTTGATTAAACATCTGACTAAATAGCTAAATAAACAGAAAGATGCATTCGTTCTGTTTTTCTGCCACATCGGTGTTTGCCTGCCCCACCTGACTGGAATGTGATCTCGCTGAACATCATCCAGGCATCAGCGAAGTAGTACTGACACTTGATGGTGCTGGCCATGTGGTTGTCGAGGGCGACACTGACGAAGCGCGCACTGGGGTTGACATTATCCACCACGGGGCTGAAAGTGATGGGAGTTGACTCCCATTCGGACGTGGATCGGAAGAAGCACGTCACCTGCCTGAACGTCTTCACCTTCTTCGTAAACATGTTGTTGCAGTGGACCTTTAAGAAACAGTTCAACCAATTATCACTTTGGACGTCATAAAAATGTTATGTCTGACTAAGAACATAAGAACTATACAAACGAGAGGAGGCCATTCGGCCCATCAAGCTCGCTTGGGGAGAACTTAACTAATAG
>JAODKF010000049.1:8096216-8114357 GCA_026779585.1 Mormyrus proboscirostris | reverse complement strand
AACTTTACCAGTTATACAAGTTAGACTGATTGGCCTATAGTTAGACAAATTACTTCTATCCCCTTTTTTGAAAATGGGCATTATGTTGGCATGCTTCCAATCAGAAGGTACCACACCTTCAGATAAGGATTTTTAAAACAGTAAAGTTAAGGGTCGGCAAATAATATCCCTCATCTAGTAACATGCTCAAAAAATGCTTTTGATATGGGTTTGAATGACTGTGACCATCACACATTTTTTTCCATTAAAACATTCCATCCATCCATCCATCCATCCATCCATCTATCCATTCATCTTTTAACAACTTATGCTGGCCAGGATCATTAGGTACAACAATTCAGCACCTGACATATCAGTGGGGACAATGACATCCTATCGATACACCACAGTATTTTGTCCACAGTTTCTTGGTCTAACCCCAGATTTACAGCGACTTCTTGCCAGTGTAAACCATCACAAGCACCTTCATGGTGGTGAAGTTGCGAATGCGATCAAATTCAAAGACGATCTCCACATAGTTTCCTGGGAAGCTCTCATTGTGCCAGCCCACGTAGTCGTAGCCGGGCCAGACGCTGTAGATGTGGCTGTGGATGAAGTCATCCAGGCCGCACGTGCCATCTGTCAGCTGGCCCAAGCCGTCACTCATGGAGCTAAAGAGGAACGGAGACACCAGAATCACTAACACCACCTACGCCTTGTAGTGTTTAGTATGCTATGTATTTTCCACTGAAGACGAGAGCTGTGAATTAACTGCAAAATGTATACACACACTTTTGGCTTATAAGATCCACACGCTTAACTTTTAACCAGGCATTCTGAAGACAGCATGAACCCCTAATTACACCAGTTTTCAGCAAAGTTCTCAGATGAACTAAGAAAGGCATGAATAATCAAACAGATGATGTATGATAAAAACAGCCATTAGAGGTTTTACTGTCTCTTTTGCCACATTATTGCTCTATTAGTGGAAAAACGGGGATTCTTAACATCAGTGAAGGGTTAAGAGAATCAAAGAATCAATCAGTTGTGACATTTTTTGTGATTACAAAAATATGAATCTTTCAGTGTTAGTTCGATTACATCAATAGAATATCATCAGATGATTAGAACTTTCAAAATACTACACAACACCAAAAGATCTACTGAACACACTTACATTGCCAGTGTATAAGTGATCCAAGCCCAACCCTTTGGAAGACAAAGCATGATGATGGAATATATATGTGCCAAAGCATAGATTTACCACTAGATGGCGGTGATCTCAAATCAAACATCAGTACTCAAAAAGTACTCCTCCTATACAATGACAACTGATATTTTACCTGACTTGATTTTTGTCAGTTTTATTAACAGGATTTCAACCAGGCTATCTTTTCAAGTCATAACTAGTTAACTGAAGGAATCCTTGCTGTAGTGGCACACATGTATAGATAATGAAAGTAGACAGAAGTTGCAAAAAAGGCTGTTTCATGGCATTCAGATTTACCCAAACAAATCGCCAACAGACTTCTCAAAGAACCAGACCTTTCAGAGGGTGGATATAGAAAGCAACGCACCCACCTGTAGCTCAACGAGCCATCGTAAACAGTGTCATTCAGCGGAATGTTCTGGCTGCGGTAGATCATCAGCTCGCCAGCAGGGGCGCTATAGGACACCAGGCCATCTGGTTGGAAGACAAAGGAGAGTAGATAATCTTATCCGCGAAGGGCCGGTGTGTATGCAGGTTTTTGGGATAACCTTTAGGTCAGCTGTTAAAACCCAGGTGTGGGGGATCTTCAGCCAATCAGTCCTCTAATTACTAAACTAATTAGGGAAAGGCAACGAAAACCTGGATACGCAACGGCCCATATTTATAGATTGCCTACCTCTGTTAGAGGGATCTACGACGCCCCTGCTGGCCAACAGCATTAATGAGAACTAAAGATGTAAACTAACCAGGTGTTGAGAATACACTTAGCTTTGTTAATTTAACCACAGGCTTTGTGGGAATCTCTCAACATTAGAACCACTTAAAAATCACCGTTAAGTACTAAGGACAGATGTCCCTCAATACATTTTCGACAGACTAACTAAAACATTTGTTTGTATCATTATGAAACTACCATTTAGTTTGATTTTTGTTGAAATCTGCCAAATGTATGACTCTTGTGCCCCAGTTTTGGTGAAATAAAGAAAAGCTAAACAATATACTTAAATCAAACAGAGAATCACAAATGTAAATATGTATCTCATGTGATAGGTCTGTTATTTGAACACTTAAAAATGCCAAAATACATATTCGTGACAGTTACTACTGCATTTCTATCCATGCTTACAGTGGATCCATTTCTTTTCTAGTCAGTCTAGACCAAACTAAATCAGGGTGACCATAAGATGCTTTGCAAAGAGACACCAGGGACAGGATGCAAAGAGAGGCATCAAAGCACACAGCAGTGCACACACTGGCTGCATTCTGACTGTACAAAGCAAGCGTCAATGTGAAGCACGGCGAAATCACGTACATCTCAGGCATTTTTAGGTCCCAAAAAAAGAGGACAAGTCTCAGACGGACGTACGGTCACCTGAGTACAAGCGATTAATTGTCAGCACACAACAACGAAATGTGTCCTCTGTATTTAACCCAAATGTGACATCGTGGGGGCAGCTAATTCAGCGCCCGGGGAGCAGTGCTTGGGGGCGGTACCTTGCTCAGGGTACCTCAGTGGTGTCCTGCTGGTAGGGGACGTTAACCAGCAACCTTTCAATAATAAGCACACTTTCCTAATCATCAAGCCACCACCCCTAGTCAGATTTCAGTTTAGTGTATTTCCGTGTTTTTTCCATTCAGTCACACGGACATGTCGGCGGCGCGGTGAATGATGGCATCGGTAAACGGCGCCCTCTCTCACCCAGCCATTCACAGCCGTACAGCTCCACCCGCATGCACACGTTCATGGAGTGGTCGGTGACCGGCATGAAGCGCACGTAGCGGGCGATGATGGGCGGCTCCAGGTCCTTCAGCACCACGTCATAGGCGTTCTTATTGCCCTCGATTATCTACAGCAGTAAGAAGAACGACCCAAGCAATCACTACACCAAAATCGCTATAAAACTATTCACCCAAATTAACCACCTGGCGGGAGTATCTCAGACTTCCCAGAAAGGGAACGAGATTCGTTGCAGAATACTAGAGCCAGAGTACTACAAAGTTTTTGGATAACATTTATGATCAATCTAAATTATAGTTTGGCAATTGTATGATTTGCTCGGTTTGGCATTTTTCCAGTGGACTGATGGGTACAGGGAGAGGAGGGGGGAGGGTGTCCACTGAGATAAAATTTTCATACCATGGGATACCAAATGTATACGAAAATACAGAACAACGGTTAAATGTTTTTTCTAAGTCACCTTAAATTGGGTCTATGGGTCTAGAACCACCTACGCATCACAGTATTACACATCATCCGTAAACCCGCCTGCTGTCCATGCCGGCTGCGCCAGGAGATCCAGCGGTTGCCGTCGCGGCTGTACGTAATCTTGTACATCTGGGCGAACTCCTTGCCGATGCCGCCGGCGTGGCGGCCCTGCGTGCCGACCAGCGTGATGAAGTGCAACGAGCGCAGGTCGATCTGCAGGTACTCCTTGGGGCTGTCTGGCTCCACGGTCATATCCGGGCACCAGGCGCCGTCCCCGTCCTCAAAGTCCAGCCTGCAGTCCCGGAGACATCATGTGGTGGGGACGACATGGAACGGCCTTTTCCTCCCCTTACAGTTGCATGGTTCCATTGTGGATAGCTTGAATTAACTGTGCGTGCATTTGAGGAGACACACCTGCCGTATCTAGCCGCAGTGGAATCGGACCACTGACTGGAGGCAGAGATGTCTTCGTCCTGAATCTGTCCACCAGTCATGCCTAATGGATAGCGGCACACACCTACAAAGTCGCAAAGCAGGACCGTCATTAAATCCAGATGAGATGAGTGACTCACGTATCCAGTGCTGTTCACACACAATGTGAGACACACTGTGCAAACAGGCCAACGCACATTTAAGCATTTTAGCTTTGCGGTTTTCAGCTTTCTACTTTCAGCACTTATCATACCCAAAAAAGCTGTTATTTCGCAGGAATTTTTGCTAACAAAAAAAGGTTACATGAATGACATCCTCTAAATACTCATGGGGGCTTCCAGTCAGTCACAAAACGCCTTATTCTTTTGCATAATCAGACCGATAGAGCAGGTCTTGCTTCAGATGTGACGTTTACTTATTTTTAGCCGCGTTTGGAAATGCAGGTAGAGTTTCAACTGTAAACCTTCTGTAATTTAATAATAACCATTAGATCCAATAACTGCAATGGGGTGTGACATTAAAGGGACAATTTGCAAAACAGAACTCCATCTGGATGTTTTAGCGGAACATAATCATACATAAACAAGCTTCACTTAATAATCGTAGGAAATGCCAGCAGCCAGGAGTTACGGTTCATTTTACGTTAAACATGTCCTCCACCCACGTGTCCTGGAATCCTGTCACTGTGAGGGTGTGCTACTCTTAACAGGTCGACCTTGTCTCCCGCGCACTGGACCACTGCCCGATCCAGTTTGTAATCCCAGCTGTAAATTAATCCTGATCTTTGGTTGATTGCCAGAGATGTCCAGGTGCATGCAACCGATAACCGTCAGCTGTCATTGTCTTATCTCTTTACACAACGTCCTGCACGCCTATCTGCGTTTAAAAGCGCGGCCAAGAGACTGTACTTTAATTCAGTTATATAGGTTTGCAATCGGTGTCTTCTTAAGAAACGGGGAAGGGTGGATGGAAAGATTAAACATTGTAGAGGTCGCGACGTCTGATGAGAAACGACAGGCGATATCGGGTGTATTATAAACAGCTGAATTTGCTTTACGCACGAAAACGCTTCCCACCACTAACAGTATCTTAAGAAATGCGCGTCTCTGTATATCGAAAGCAATAAATACTGAGCTTAGCGCCGAAGGCCTTCGAAAAGTTACATCTGACTTAGTTTTCATAAAACTCCAGAAGAGGGGAGGACATGGGGGAATTATTTTGGCAGTCACAGTGGTAATCTTCCTGTCAGTCTGTCCTTCTCACCCGTCGTTTAAACTCCGTTAATGGTCATCGCTGTCATTTCAGTGGCGACAATACTGTACATTTTGGAATGCTGTTTATCTTGGGCTTGTTATAGACTTCATGATGTAGAAGATACACATTTTTGCCTTAGTTTATATGTCATTTATTAATCTTGCCGTTTAACTGTATACCAAGTGTTTTACTGAATAAATACATATTAGCATATAAAATAAGCAGTCTTATTGTGACATCTAAGGCCCAGTTCCTTAACCTGAACAAAATGTAGGGCTAAAAACTATAGGAAACATCTTTAGAAAATGAAAAACAAAAATTAGCATTTTAAAAAACTTCTGTGAGTGCCATTCTTACCACCTTGGGCCAAACCATTTATAGAATTCCTCTAATTTCAAGACAACATCAAAAATCCCAGAAGTGCATTAACGTGTGATACAATCAAAAAGAACTGGTGCTCAATGTCTAAAAATACCTTTCAAGCAGTTTTAAACTGCACCTTTGCTAAAGGACAGCTGAGTGAAATTCTCTTCTGGCAGTGGCCTTCACACGGAAACCCTCGCTAATGCTACAGGCCTCCAGCCGTTTTTTTCTACCTTTCTGATTTTCCAGACCCTTTGCCTCTGAATGGACTGCTTGTTCCGTGGTATTTGCCGACTACCCGCCAGCTCCGGGCCGCATACACCAGGAGATGGATCTACACCCCTCCGTGCTTTTGCACGATGCTGTCCCACCTCAGTCATCCAGTGCAATGAGCATTTCAGCAGCTCTTAAAAAAAAAAAAAAGAAAGAAAGAGCCAAGAACGTCTGAATGGAAGAGATTTAAACTTTGCTGGAGCTTGAAACTTGGGAAAGTTGGCTGGATAGTGCATCTCCTTCCTGTTAAACGCAGCACGGAATTTTTCCCACTGCTGTTAAACCATTTGTAGTGCAGGGGAAGAATTTAAATATGCTTAAGTGAATTATGTTTGTATTAAAGGAAAAAAAAAAAGAGTCAATTTTAAAGGCAAATGCTTGAAAGACCTTACATTTTCAGGAAACATAACCCACACAAACAGAAAACTTAAAACTGTCTCATGACTTATGAATAAGTAACAACACCAGCAAATGAGGATGAAAAAAATTGGGGTTAATTTCTATAAACTTTACCGCTGTCAAATGTCTGGTATGCCGTAGCCACAGACTCCAGCAAGACTGTGGCATGGGCATCTTTTCCTTTCGTTTCACATGTTATTACGATCTTTGGTCAAGGTCGTGTCCTCAGATGATCTGGAAGACCTGCGTCATGGCAGCAGTGAGTCCGTGGGAGCTGAGGATTGTCAGTGTGGCCTGTGTTGCGTAACTGAGTACCACAGGCTGGTCAATCAGCTCTGTCAGAAGATCCCACATAATCAGACTGAACTTTCTAGATTGGGTCTGGCCGGTTTCGGGCCTGGTTTTCTTTCTAGCACGTAGACACCTCATTGAAGTCGGAATATTAGTAGTAAGACACCCCCCTTGGGGACTGGAGGGTGACCTAAAGACTCCAGCCTTTGAATTCAGGTCCAGAACAAAACACTGGCTTTTATTTTGCAGATGCTTTTGTCCAAAGTGACGTACAATTGAGGAAAACTTGGGCTCAGGCAGCATCCGGCAGTCCTGGAGCAGCTGAGGTTAGCAGCCTTGTTCAAGGGCCCAGTTATGATATATAAAACAGGGCTTGAACCTATGACCTTGTGGAAAGAGATACAGAGCCTACAGCCACTGGGCCACACTTCTATCAGCCTTCTAATATTCACGGTGCAGAACCTTATTTACACAATAACTATGTTTATGTCATAAAACTGGTAGTGATAACAATCCTAATTCAATATACTCATTTAATAAAACGCTGCTACTGGGACTATCAGTTTTCTAACAGACGTAACACATCAATATAAATATAGAAATGATTAAAAGAACTGCTTGACAACAAAAATAGAGGTTGCAGATGTCTTCAGCTCTTTTCTCAGAAACGTGTCACTTCATCTTGGAGTAAATTCTGTGAGGTTCCTTGCAGCTCAGTAATTAAAACGTTGTGCTAACCTGGAAGCTCTGCTATGCAATTACCCTCCTCCCCAGATGTAGTTTACGAGCCATGACACAGCCGTAAAGGCTCGCTGGAAAACACTAACGCTTGTTCATTTGGCCTGTCACACAAGTGAACTTCTCCACCAAATTCCACTGTTTCTTTTACAAGTGACTTTATAGCAAAGGGTAATTTTTTGTAACAGGCTCTTCGTCAGAAAGGTTTATTATTGTGTGCAATGAAACATTGTTGATTTGCCATGTTCACGGGATCTAGGTCCGTGGAATCTACCTCCTCTCACTAAGTGCCTGACACTTATCTACCCATCTTCCAGCCACTGCGCCACAGGTGAGCCAGAGGCCTATGTAAGGCAGTGTGGTAGAAGAATTTGAGAGGAGGTCGGGAGGCAAGGTACATGCTGGGATAGTGGTCAAGCCCTGACCTATTGGGCAGAACATTGGATTAGGTGCCATTCTGTCAGAGGTCAGGTCGGGAAGCTTCACTGGTACAGCAGGACTCTAAAAACGTGGACCTTCGTCCTCTTGCAGAGATATGGGGAGTGCCACACACCCCATTCCAGCGACCTCATGCTCTCCCAATGCATCTACTGACTTCACAGAGCACACACATACTCACACAGCACAGGAAATTTACCAAACTTCGTATATTTGGAGGTGGCAGGATCCTATCCTCCAGAATGCTGGAAATGAACGGTGCAGCATCACCAACTTTAATATTTTTCTTACATCATTTAATAGCTTTTAAGTTGAGCATCAGCGACTCACTTGAGGACTATATCTTCACATTGAAAGGTGACATTTCAGAAGACAAGTTTATGTTTGCAAGAACGGTTAAGAGTTAAGTGCTTGACTCACATAATTGTGTTTAGAGATTGCAGCGTTTCCAAGGAATACAAATCTTAAAATCTTGCACAACGAACGTGGCGGTTCAGTGGAATTAGTGCTTGGGAAGCCAGCGTAGCAGTTAGAATATTTACTTTTAGTCATGGATGAAAGAAGGCAATTATCCACACAGTATTATACACAAGGAGAACGGGAATTGTTTTGCAATCTGCAATATGGAGTCTGGTGCAGGGAACTGGAGAATATAGAAACTGATGCACAGGACAAGGCAAGACCTGAATTCACCGGAGTTTCGAGCCCCTGATCGATCCCCTTACCTGGGTTCACTTGTGACCTGACTTCTCCTAGCAGGCAGACCAGCATCAGCAGAACAAGATCCATCTTTTGAAGAACGTCAGAGCGAGAGAGAATCTTCATCGCTGCAGCTGCAATATTAACTGCAGAATGTCAGTGAATTGTACTTAAAACAACCAGAGAAATAATACAAAATTCTGGGCATAGCAGTTGCAATCCAAAAGCTTTAATGAAAAGCCTTGAGTTCTAACATCCATCGATTTTCTGAAACTGCTTGTCCTGTTCAGGGTCGCTGAGAGTCTGGAGCCTATCCTGGAGGCTATAGGCACAAGGCAGGGAACAACCCAGAATAGGGTGCCAACCAGTTATTAATAACGTGTCCTCAGAAAAAAATATGGAAATAAACAAAAAAATCATACTTTAAAAAATAAGGATTCCGAGTGACAACAATAAGGACCAAATTTGGCTGCAAACCAAAAGTGTCAGAGGGTGAGCAGAGGAGTCAGGCCATCGATGTTGTGAAGTAATAATACAGTCATTGTCCACCAGTGGTACCAGAGAGCATTTATCATGCATGTAATGAAACTTTTATAGTGTTGCACTGACTTGTTATATTGATGCTGTTTGTTTTAAGTGCTGTGGGGGGGCACTACTAAAACAGTCTTAATGAATCCTCGGTTTGCCACACTTGCACGCCACAAATCAACACAATCAGGATTAAGTTATACTGACATTCAGGCCTGTGCAACTGTTTAATAATCAACCTGGGCTGAACTTATAAAGGACTTTAAAATCTGGCGGGAGTCCAAAGCAATTAGGAATTCAATTGGCAGGTCTTATCCACACATTTAAGGTCAAATAACACATGCAACAATATACAAGATATTAACATTCATCACGTATGACTATAATTGTTTCCATGTGTCTCTTAGTCTGATGCTGATAACACTACTTACATTTATGCAGAGAAAACGGTCAAAACACCAGAAGCATCACCGCTGGTCGACTTTTACCCACAGGAGAGAATGCCACGACTCTCCTATATTATTCTGCAATAATACAACATGGATTGTCGGCTGCTACGAAAAGGTAACACGGATAATTTCAGCGTCGATGAGTATCGGTAGATGAGGCCTGCTTTGATAAGTGCTTAGTCAACATCCAGAAGTACTCTACGGTTATTCTGTGTCAGAAGGTGATCTTCATTCCCACCCATGCTGGTTCTCTGTGAGAGGACTGTGTGATTTTCACTTGCACCCCTCCTGGATTCTCTGTTGGACCAGGCCTTGGTTTCTTACACACATGTCCCCCGACCGGGGTGCCATAAAGCGGGGGAAAGTTAGGATGATTCCAGGGGCCCTAAAATTTTTTTACAAAAAGTACTGTAATCCGATTGATTTGGGTTGGGGCCCAATATAATATGCTTTCGTGAGGCCCGCCACCTTTAGTAAGACCCCTGTCCCCTGGATCCTCTTTAGGAGGAGTTCTTGCTTCCCACAGCCACACCGGCTCCCTGCTTGACTGTCAGAAGAGGCCTTGGTTTTCACTTAACCACGCGCTCCCTGGTTGTCCGTAAAATGAGGCTTTGGTTCCCACGCGCCCACCCACATACTCAAGCTCAGTCCCGGTCCTCTGTAGCGCGAGGACCTCGTTCCCACCTGCACTGGGTCTCCAGTTCTCTATAAAAAGAAAACCAGGGTCAGCTGAATCCGAGCAAACCTTTGTTTATCCCTCACGGGTGGTGCTGAAAACCCCCGTATTGAGTAATACTCACAGGCCGGAGCTGTGCCCAGGGCTTGAAAACAATCTAAGATGTGGACGACCGCCAGCCCACAGAAAAAGGAGACTTGGACGACCTTTGCCGAAGCTGAACTTTTGAAGCTGAATTTTTCTGTCTACACACGGATACAATTTTTTTTCCCAGTCACAAAAAATAGTAATAATACTCTCAGAGTAATGAGAATCTGGTTTATATTCTGAGTAGTGAGAATAATGCGTAAACGACTACGGCTTTTCCCAAACACCCCTAAAACAGTCTGCTTAATTTCGCACAAATTGCGAAATTTAATTTAGGGAAATTCCTCAGTCTGCTATAAACTCTCCTGATCTGCAATATGTGAAACAGCTTGAAAATAAAACTCCAGCCTAGAATTTACAAATGAACAGTTTCATCAGATAGAAAATTGTTACAATACCAGAAAACAAACATGACAATATGAAACGGGAATATACGCATCAGTTATTGTTATGATCATCTTGTCTGTTAAGTGCCTTGAATACAACAATACCCCGCTTATACAATTCCATCCATCCATTATCTAACCACTTATAATGTTGAGGATCATTTGCATTCATTTATTTAGCGAACACCTTTGTCCATCTTGACACAGAAATTCAGATCAGAAAGCAGGTCAGTTAGTGTCTCTGGTGAACCTGGGGTTAAGGGCCTTGGTCAAGGGCCAAACTGAGACATCACTCTGCCAGCGAGTGGCCCCCAGAACGGCCTGGAGCCCAACTCAGGAAACACAGAGCACTAGGCTTGGGGTACACCCTGTATAGGAAGCCAGTCCAAGACAGGGCACAAACATACAATCATACACTATAGACGACAAGTAGAGACGGCAATTAGCCTAACTGCATGGCGAACAGGGTGAACATACGTACACACACACACACACACACACACACACACAGAGGAAACACTGCTAAAATCTGACCCAACTGTCTTACACAAATAGTAAACATAATTTCTAGAGGTGAGGAGCACACTGATTACATTTAATATTATTTAATATTGCTTTGTCACCAAATTTAATTGCCATTATTTAAAAACTTGGAAAAAACAGAAAAAGAATAACATGCACATTCTATTGCATGAATAGCAAGTAAATTCAAAAGTAAAAGCACCTCTTTCCTGTTTTAGACAGTGTATCTGGCACTTCAAAATGGCTGTACCTGTAGAATATCCCATTGCCTTGCGAAATGAATCTGTTTTTCCATCCCCCAAATGTCCGGCTGGCCCAGCGTGTGGCGATGAGCTGGTTCTATTCGAGTTCCCTACCCAGGGGGGCAGAATACTCAGTACCAGTGGACAGCATCAGGGTTAATTTTTGAGCTGTGGTTTCAGAAGAGTCCGGGGGAAAAAAAAAAAAATAAATAAAACGGAGCTGAATCACGAAGGCAGTGCGCATGCCCCTGGTCTGAAAGGCTGCATTTTTCCTGGGGCTCTGTGTAGCGGCTGTGGTATCGTGCGTGTAGCCAAAGCACAGGACAACAAGGCCCTTGTGTCCCGGGCAGCTAGCAGTGAAGGACCAGCTTCACAGAGTATGTACCTGGGATGTCGCTGCTTGTCATTTGTTGATTTTGGGAAAAACAGAATATCAAAACCACCAATATTACAACCTCCACGAAATCTATAAATAACTCCTTTGCTCCTTGATTTCTGGTTCCCATGTTGTTCCCTTCTTCGCACATATTTCCAAACCAAACTTGTCTTTGATGCAAAACACACCGGAAGACCATCTGAGCAAGAGGCCTGTTCTCTATGATGCGGATGATGTCTGCTTTGGTCGCGTAAGAGGAGCACACTTCTCAACGCTGGTGACCAGCAAAATGCCAGGGGTGGCAACTGTCATACATCTGGCGTGACCCTCGCACTTTCAGACTCTGGGGTAGTTTGCAAACGCTACAGACTATTTACAAGGTAATAAAACTGTTGACCTATCCCTGAAATGGACATGTCCCCAAAACTATGAGTTGCAGAGTCTGATTGGCTCAACTCTGTTCTTCAGACATGATTCTCTCAACTGACCAAATATGCTGGATTTTGGTCTGAACTCTTTAATTATTAGGCTTGCGTGCCATAAAAAACTAAAGAAAGAAAATTATATGATAAAACATGACTAACCCCTTAATTGATTGATTAATTGAACAATTAAATTATTAGGGGTCCTAAAATTTAAATAAGCAATTCAAAAGTGTACCAAGCTGGAAGGTCAGATTCAAAACTGATTTCATTTATAACCACAAATACCAAGACTGCTTAAGTCTATAAAAAGAAAACATCTTTAAGAGTGTCAATTGTTTAACAACATATTATACTTGATCACAGTATATTTGACTGAGGTGACTGTAAAATTACACCTTCCTTATTTATTTTTAACAGCCCATTCTAACTGCTGTTTTATGTCAATTACAGTCATCAGCCACCGAAGTGGCTCTCCCCTCCATGCAGGAGGTGAGCACTGACACTCCCCACACTGGGAGCTGGGAGGACACCGCAAACTGGGATTACTGGGGCTCATTTGAGCGAGTGATACAATGTTATTCTGGTGTCAGTCGCCACACTGTCGGCGGCCCATTTGAAACCCTGTTACTTCATTCATTTTCAGTACAAGGCACTTCCGTGTCATTTCAAAGGACCCCCCTTTGTTCTGATGAGTGACAAATTGCCAACTTACAGAATTTTAAATTTAGGTTCAAATAAGGTTGCCATGGTCAGCACCCATCAAAGCGGAAAGGAAGGACCAGAGCAAAAGCAAACACGTGTTATGACTGACATGCCTTAGGAAATTTCTCGATGTTGGTACTTCACTGTACTGGTGTTCTATTGTACCTGTTTTACGTCATCTTCCATTGCTGAAGATCAGTTCTAATACTCAAGAACAGAAGTACAAAGGACGCCTAAAATTCCCAGATGCTGGTCCTGCTCCGCCCCAATAATGAAGGATACATCAGCTGCACCCTCATGAACGAGACCAATCCCATTATTCATTGCGCTTCATTCTTGGAAGGCAAGGTAGCAAGGCCGGTCTTGCAAAGACCACAAGGACGGTCTTTATGTTCTTGGTATTGAGATTCACCCTTTGATCTTTCAGGGGTAGGCAGACCATTGCTGTTATTAATCTCAAAAAAGCTATTAACAGCTATTAGCGCCACCTACTGGCTTGGAGGATAGAAGTAATACTCCCTAATTCCATGACACTAGTTGTGTAATAGAAGCTTAGCAAATCTACCTTGACAGCTGTGTACTTCTTATATATTATCTCTCTGATTTGTATATTGGCTTGGACAGAGGCATCTTCCAATGAATAAAAATGCAAACATTATTTGAGACAGTCTTTGGGAAGATATAAATCAGTAATACTTTCAGATTGACAGAGTAACATTTTATCATTACGGGGAATGATATTTGTCATGTACACACCTAAGCAGAGGTGCAGACATTTCAGGTCCCGAAAGTAAAAATCCAGATCAAGATTTTGTTTCAACCAACCAGTTGAGCACTCAGACAGATTCTTTATGCTGAACTGGTTGGTTGAAACAAAATCTTGTTCTGGATTTTTACTTTCGGGATGTGAAATGTCCACCTCTGCACCAAATTTTACTTGAAGGGAACTATATAATCGCACATACTATATACGTGAACTATATAATCTGAGGACTGTGAATTCCAGTGGTGTAGTAGATGTACTAGAGTACTAATCCTGTTAATGTGCAGTAGAGGTGGTAACCACATGCTCGGAGAGGTGTATAAAGAATGAAAGAGTGTAGAAGAAAAAATTACTAAATTAAGGTACAGCTGTGGAGAGAACAAAGAATTATAGTGTGTAACTAACGATTAAGTCATGGAAACTGGATGGATGGAGTGATTTTGTACTGGCAAATCATTTACACCAGCTGTCCACTCCCAGAATGCAGTGCATGATGCGATATGACCTGTCGTTCTGTAATTCAATCATAGGAATGAGTGTTATTCAAACTTTATTATACTGTTGGATAAGGTACTTTCAGACTTACCAAAACTGCCCCAACCTCTCCTTTTTTATGACCAACAGAAAATAAACTAAAATCAATAAAAACTTACATATAAAAAAATTAAAAGGGACAAGTCACTACCGATAGGCAACATAAGATAATAAACGTTTAGTGAGAAAAAGCAACTACATTTCTCCCCACAAACACAAAACTGAATCCGCATCATCTTCCTTCATAATGATGCCATATGTAATATTTTTCCAAACTACAGCAGCTATGTGCTTGTAAACATCCATAATTTACCTTTGATTTTATTGAATTAGATTTTTACTAGTGCTTCTCCTTCAGATTATAAACAAAGAAAAAAATACATATATCAAAAATCCACAAAATGCTCTTCGATAAGCCTGTTCTGCCCGGCAAATGGATTTATCCCCTAGCTCGGTTATCGGTTACTTTCGCCTGCCATGCATGCAGTGGAACACAGATGGAAAAATTTGAAAGAATGATACACAAAAGACTAGAAAAACTACAAACTTTTAATCTCAGAATTTGTTAGCGCTATGCGCAAATGAACAAATCAAGACAGAGCGAAAGAATTAAAAACAGCATCTTCCCTCCCTCTTACACCCCTTAATTCATGTTAAAATGATCAAAATAATGAGGCAGAAGAAAAAAAAAAAACTTACTTTAGGTGTTACTGCTTTAAAACCATGTGTCCAGACTGTGTCAGAGAGTTGGGTGATAAAAATCCAAGCGTTTTCCCTCTGGCTACTTTCTGCTGCAGCGAGAGCGATCTAAAGTTACTGGGGAAAAGGAATTCTGAGGATTCCTGGAACCATTCCAAAAGTCCCAGGATTCCACACCAGACACATAAGGTTTCAATTAAGTCAGGCGGAGTGACCAATTGCTGTTGCCATGTTTGTGTGTCTGTTTTTAATACCTGAAGGACTTCTGAGATCACCACATTTCACAACCGAAATTGTTCAAGTGGAAATAATTCTAAATATTTTTGAGATTTTTAGAATAGTCGGTGTATTTCTCTATGATATGTCACGTGTATATTTACCCGATTATGGAATCGTACTATCTGTCGCTATATCTTAATCACACATCGAAATGCTTTTTAACGTTTTAATGGTTACTTAAATTTAAGGGAGGTTTCCTTTTCGACAAGGCAGGATAAAATTTCCCATTTTTGTTCTATATATTTTTTACATTCTCTCCTTTCCAAAAACACGGTATTTTAATATTCAATAATAAAAAATCATCCATCTTCAAACCCTTTGAAACCGCTGATACGACAAACCATTTTTAATATCATGTGACTTCTTTCAATAACATTATGTTACCATTGTCTTTGCTGCTCGGTAGTGTTTAAAATCCTCATATTTCTGAATCAAATAAACTTCCTGTGGATAACCAGAATTTAACGAAAGGCTTCTGATGGCTATTTCACATACTGAGCAAAATAGGGGCTACTTATATATACGCTCGCCTAACACGATTCTTCCATTACGGAACCGGTTCTGAAAGTTTTGATTCCATTTCATAAATGTTACCATTTCAACATAATGAAAAATAATGAAAATGAAAAAATAAACCCTTACATATGTATAAATGTATATAGCCGACAGCACTGGACATTTTAGCGTCGCTTTTACTCTCAATTAAGCAGTCCTGTCATTTTAGAAATATAGGCCTACACTAACAAATTTTTGAGACCATTTCAAGTTTGAGTTTAATTATCTAAAACGACACGACTGAAGGAAGGATGTATCTACATATAAGACATACTGAACTGAAATGTATATTTTTAAAACGCGGTGCGACATTTTCAAATATTATGCTTTGGCATTTCTTGAACGCTTACCATGATTAATTGTGAAAGGAATAATACTTATACACGACACGGCGCACATGCAACGACAAAGTTTACGAAGCTGCGGCTTCAGCGCTATTTAACTGGAAAACAAGCGGCACTCATTAATTCTGCTTACATTTCTTTCCATCACCTCGCGCGCTCTCGCTTTTTGCGGCCCCTGCCAACACAATCAGGAGGATTTACTGAACCTGAAGTTGAAATCCTAATTCTTGCTTTCCTGTTCGTTTTTTATTTTGTTGTTCAACGGAAGAATTACATGCAGTAACACATGTTCCCCTATAACATATTCTAAGTAGTAGTAAACACAAGAGACTCGTTCAAAACTGCACGAGTGTGAAGGCTAGAATAGAGACGGATCACACATTGTTACTCACATCCGCCGAGGCGTTAAGTTTGTGCCACGTGCCAGAAGAACCTGAAGATCATTTATTGCGCGATCACCAGACATTAGATTTAATGAGTGGATGACAGCGAGGGAGTCTATTAATTAGCTGGTTAAAAGATGCTTAAAAATACAAATAAAAACAAAACAAACAATTCTATAACATAACTGCTAATGTAGAATATATTTCAAGTAATGGCATAAAAGTACAAATTTACAGACCAGTTTTCAAATAAGCAACATTGGGTCATATGTATTCATGGGCAGTGACAGTTGTCAATGCAAATACACATGAGTATAACATTTATATAATATATAAATCGCCTATTTAAGGGTAGTGTCTTTAAGCTAGAGTTCTGATGGGCACAGATTGATAGTCTGTTCTTAAGTCCAGTGGGTCTTTTTTGTCAAACCATTCACAAACAACACCCCCCCCCCCCCCCCCAAATTTGCTGACAACTTTTCTATCATAGACAAACAACCAGCTTTGAACACCGACATAAACCTGGAAAAGACACTTGGAATAGAAACCCATTCACAATGGATACAAACGATTCAAATAGTGAGGCAAAAACTTTGTTTAATTCTCAAATATTTCCCAGGTTTCTATGCTTAGTTAGATTTGCAAGTCAAAAATATTACATAAAACAATTTGGTTTCTATAAGGAAAACTTAAATATGGCCTTCTATTGCACATTGATTAAATACATTGATCTTATTTAAAATGTCAACTGAATAAATACATTGCAATACTATTTACAAATTGATAATTATATGTTTTTTTTCCTTCACCCACTAAATAAAAAGAGATCATATATATGAAAAATAAGACACAAATAGCGACTCTTCAGTTTCCATTGCAGTATTTTTGGTAAAGGCATTTTGAAATGTCATCTGCAGCCGTCTCCTCAGTGAAAGTCAGTACCCATTTTTTAGAAGTTCCTCACTCCCCTTTTCATCAATGATGATTGGGTGACGTAATTTAAACTTCCGGCCTTTAACTAGTTCCTCTAGGCCCTGAAATATAATAATAATAATAATAGTAATCATCATCATCATCACCATCATAAACTAGATGGTCAGGTCTGTTTTAAACATGCATGAGAAATTTCTGGAATTCCATTTGATTCTAAAATCCACATAAATTACACATACATGTTTCATTCACATACCTCTCCTCCATAAGAGACCAGCGGAGAGATCTCACACTGGAATGTTTCACCTGTCGCAGACTCCAGACTGGACAACAAAAAAGATATTAACACTATTAACACTAAAACGAACTTTCAATGCCATTATTTTTTTTAGAATAAATATTCCCCATGAGAGATTTATGAAAAATGTCTTTTGTCGAAACAATTTAGATGGATAAAAGCAGAAAAGTACAATGATGTATATTTAAACTGCTGAAATGGAAGATTACACAACATACCTACTACAGTCCCACCAGTGTTTTCCACCAGTTTCACTGACAGAACCAACTAGACGTGCAGCTAACATAAAATATCCACTGACAGAGGTGTAAAAAGTACTCAAAAATGTTACTCAAGTGAAAGTACAAGAAATGAGTGAAAATTTTACTCAATTAAAAGCAAAAGTATTTCACCCGAATCACACTTGAGTAAAAGTAAAAAAGTATCACATTAAAATTGTTCTTGAGTATTAAAAAAGTAAAAGTAAAAGCAAGAATGAAAACTAGAGATTTTTGTTTACATGAAATGAATGAACCACATACAAGGTTTTATCCTCCTTTATAACTGTTTAGATTTAACCATTTAATTATACGACAAGGCACACCTAATGCAAATATGCAACATGCTACTCAAAGTTGT
>JAODKF010000049.1:8036534-8049171 GCA_026779585.1 Mormyrus proboscirostris | reverse complement strand
AGGCCGACTGTTACTTGAGGTAGGAATGAGGACAATTAAAGAAGAAGTTTAAGAAAGCAGAGAGAATTAAAGTAGAATCTCATGTGGTACCACAGTCAGAGCACCAAGAGGAGGAGGGCCACAAATACTTATTAAAGCTGCATTTCAAACGCACACACAGGGGGGAACCGCAAAGAATTTACAACATCGCCGGTGGCTGTTAGCAAAAGGCCGGGGGCCCTTGTTAATTGCCTAAGGGCAAGAGCGTCTCTCTGATTCCAGGGGGGTCTCAGGGTACGCACCGCCCAGAAAAAGGTCCTTTTCAGCCTGCCATTGGAGGATTGGTACGTGCCTGGCAACGTTAAAGTCAAGTCTGACTACCTCGAGTCTGATCAAATCCCCACGTCCCTGTACTAAAGTTACCAGTCACCAGTGAGCGAGTCAGTAAATACATAACGGAGAACATTCCTCAGATTTTCGGAGAGAGATGACTGTACAATCCGAATAGGGCCGAATTAATTAGCTGTTGTCAGAAGCAGACTAACACGTAAACCAAAAAAACTTCATTTTCTATTGTTCACACAATTTTTTTTTTTTATTAAAGGGAAAAAAACTTTATCTTGTGAACAATTACAGGCTTGCTGTGGTTGTATACATTTTGGTTCCTTAAAAAAAAAAAAGAGAGAGAACGTGGCAAAGACCTTGTGATGATTTGGAGTTACACGCATCCCCGGATTCTCTGTACAACATTTGGGGAGAACAAATATAAACTCTTAGGTGAATTGGGTAACCTTTAAATTACTTTTTTAGACAGAAGTGTGGTGAAGAGGTTATTTTGCAGCCCTTTTAAGAGTGAGATAAAAGAAAAGCCAGTGCCATTGGTGCAGCATGTGTCTAATAGACACAAATGGCCTTTTACAGAGTACCGCCATGACAACATCCTAGTAAAGAACTACCATTCAGTAAAAAAATAGCAGTAATGCATCGAAAACCTGTACTGTAAGTTTGTTGAGTAAACAGAAATGTGCTTTTTTTTTTTTAGGTCAAAAGCCGTTTGTCACGCTGCCTTCAGGAGGGAGGGGGAGATGAATCTGGAAATATCATCCGCCACTGATGAAGTGCTGTCTCAGAGATCCTTTAGTTTTATTACGTCCAGCGGGGGGGTGGTTTGTTTCATGGAAGTCACCCTGTGGAATGTTAGCCGGTCCTGTAAAAACACACCCCCACTACTGGGGGAGTTGCAGCACACGGGGCGGAGGAGGTGGGGGTCATGGCACTTGGTTTCAGCTGTAGACGGGGCACTCAAAAAAATAAATAAATAAATGAAAAAATTACAACGCTGACACTAACAGGACTGAAGGTGGCGCTGTGGTTCAGCTGGGCTGCAAGGTCTGTGACGGGGTTCAGTCTGGGATGGTGGCGTCAGACCTGGCAGCTGGATTTATAACCACATTACTTAATATCCCTACAAGATGGAGCCGCAAAAACAAAGAAGCGTATGGTTTACAGCAGGATTCAGGATTCAGGATTCAGGATTCAGAAAGTGAGCCTTCCAGGATTCTGAGGGCTGAACCTGTCATAAATATGAAACAGGATGCGTGTTTAAAAACCGCACCATGTGGCTTCCAGAAGCTTGAGGGGGATTCGACGTAGAGAGACGCCTCGCTGCTTGGGCCTCCCCTGTAAGAAGCCGTGGGGCGAGGCGGGCCCCCCGCTCACTTTCCAGCCGCCTCCGGCTCCGTGTTGCATTCTTTGCCGGCGCTGTTCCCTAACGGTTAGTTATCTGTTGGCATGGTGTCTCCAACAGTAGCAAGCTGTGCCAATAAAGGCAATACTGGTTCCGATTCTGATTAGGAGGAAAAGGTGAAACGGATCATGGCGTCAGAAGTCCTGCTCTACTCCCAGACGCATCCCAGAAGACCTTATCAACCAGCAGGCAACTTGCGAAGAGCTTCTCTCCTGATGCGGGGGGGGGGGAGGGGTGTCACAGAAGACAATCCTAATGCTCAATATTCAGTGTGCTGAAGAGCGACAGTGCTGAAGGCCTCATCTTGAGGCATCTTGCAGGGCTCCGAATGAGAAAGACATCCAATAATGTGTGAATTTGTTCGGAAGGCATCTCATTGGCTTGAGGGCAAATGACACGGAACTGACCCAACTCCCTCCCACAAAATCGTGGCGACTCCTTAAGGATCCGGACTTCTCGACCATGTTTATGTAGGTTATGTAACTTAAATGAGATGCACAACCACAAATGCCATGAATGGTATTTTTTGATTAGAGGTAGCAAAATACATTACGGTGCTGGTCTTTGCCCTTTTTAGACAGGCACCTCCTTAGACAGCCGTCCGTTGGAAGGCATGGCTGGTCTTTGCCCTTTTTAGACAGGCACCTCCTTAGACAGCCGTCCGTTGGAAGGCATGGCTGGTCTTTGCCCTTTTTAGACAGGCACCTCCTTAGACAGCCGTCCGTTGGAAGGCATAGCAGACTGACCCCCTAGTGCTGGGCAAGTGAGCATTGAGAGGGGGGAGGGAGATGCTATGAATGATGATAAACCTGTAGCTGAACACCTCTCCCCATCCCCTTCGCGGGGGGGGGGCTCAAGTGGCTGTGATTTTATCAGTAGCCTGAACTGCCGGTGGTCTGAATCAAACTGCCGAGGGGCAAGGGCTCCATTAACTGTTTCACAATCTCTAAACCCTATATCAAGAGGGGGAGGGGTCTCTGATGCATTCCCCATCAATGAGATAAAAGGCAACAGGCTTTAAATAAAAGCTTCAAAATCCTCTCAGCAGGCAAAGGATGTAAATCCCCATGTTCCAGACAGACTGACTTCGCCTTCTGTACCCCAACTCCTCTACCTAATTTATGGATACGGACCTTGAGGTATTTCTGGCTAGAAGAGAAAAATAAAAAAACACTCAACCTGTTTCAGTTTAACTACTAAAGGGCGAATGATGGACTTCCAGGCTCTGGCGGGCTCCTGTGAGCGGCTCACAGGAAGCGTGCGCCCAAGCAGATGCTAGAATGTTCCGGGGCAGGCCCTGACCGTCACGGTTCACGTTATCAAAACACTGCCGTTTGATGGTATCGGAGTGACGTGAAAAGGGTCCATGGGTCTGGCACTTCGCTTACCCACGCACACGCACCATAAATCGCGAACGACGCTGCCCGATTCGTTTTCCTGATATCCTTAATGGTTTGCCCCACTAGACTCTGTGCCCTGATGCCCTTGCAGTTATGTTGATTGGACACAGACTCAGCATCTGCTTAAGTCATTTGCCTGTTTTACATGCGCGGGGTGACTGGACAGCGGCCATGGTGTCGACAGCAAATATAATAAAATTATAATAAAGGGTTAAAGGTTGCTGAAGATAAATGAGGTGGCTTCATATGAAAGGGCTGCACCCCCCATCCACCTCCCAACCCCCCCAGAGGCCCTGAGAGATACTGCTGCCGGTTACCATGGCGAGAGGCACAAAATGCTTATTTAAAAGGTAAAGGGGTGGCCTCGATTCAGGTGACGGGGCAGATTTGCAGAAATGTGACGCGTTTGCAATCGAAAAGGACAATCTGGTTTTAAACTGCTAAGGGAGGGTTTACACCAGAAACTCACTTGCCTTCATTCCAAAGCCAACATTAATCTGATACAGCAAGTCTCTACCAAAGAATCACTCTCTTTTCAAAGTACCCCGGTCTAACATCTACACCCTTACAACCATTTTAGAAAAGTCACATGTCCGTTTTGGCCCCTGTGCTCAGAGCCCAGTATTCACTTTGAACTGTGTGTGTGTGTGTGCATGTGTCAAAGGAGAGAATGATTGGATTTGTAAAAATAATCTTTACAATATACCTGTACCCATGATTGTGCAAATGGAAAATAAAGCATAATTTCATTTAATTTCCATTTCATTTCATCTGTACAGCCCTCCTGTTTTTGGGAGGATCCTCTGTTCACCTTTTATAATATTAATAATAATAGGGATTTTTTCTTCTCTCTCCCCCCCCAGATCCATGTGAGCACGCTGATGCGCTGATGCTGAGACTGAATTACGGGCTTCTCAGCCAGGTCTGATTTAGCAACCACTGGCGGCAGACGTGACTCACATCGCGAACGGACCGCCATCCTCCAGCACGCCGCGAGCTGGGTCAGCGGGTGACACGTGCGGGGATCCAGCCTTACGGTATTTAGGTGAAAGAAAAATGAGCCACAAGAACGAAAGACCTGTATCTCAGAAACACACTCCTACAGCTGCGGAGAAACATGCAGTGCGTTTCTAAAGCTCCACTATAATTGTAGATTATTTTGAGATCTTAAGAGCAGCGCTGGTGTATCAGCTGCATTCAGAAATGAACAAAAGCACAATATTCGACAGCTTTGAGAAGAAAACAGCTTCTGACAGACTGCAGTAACTCCGAGACTGAACCATACGGCTCACCGCCTGGTAAGTTAAAAAAGGGTTGTAATGACCGACTAGAAAACTTCAGTTCTGACTGCTAACTACTGACTAGTCACCTCTTAAACAAGACTATCAATTAGATGTAATGAAAGTGTCGCTCTCTAAATAACACAAAGCACACAGGCCTGTTTAAACAGAAGCAGACCGTACATCAGGAGCTGATGGACACAAGTAACGATCTGCGCTAACATACTGCTTGTGGTTTTCAGCGGCAATAGTGTCACACGCCCCCATCTTTTCTTTTAACTTTAGGGCGGTGTTCCCCAATTCCGATCCTGGGTGGGGGGGTGCGGTTTCCCTGCTCAGACACACCTACAAAACCTGGCAATTAGTTAGATGTGTCTCAGCAGGGAATTTTGAAAAATGTGTTGAGTTCTCTCCCTCCAGGACCCGGATTGGGGAACTCTACTCTATGGGCACAGTCCCTGCTCGGCCCAATTGTTAATTAAACTAATTTAGATGGACAGACATCATTAGCACTTTAAAGAGGGATAGAAAACTGGGGTCAAGTCTACTCTGCTGGGATGGAGCTGCTACTCACTGAGTAACAGTTAAAACTGAGTTTTTTAACTGAGTTAAAAAGCTCAGAGCCGCTTCAACAGCAGTCAAAAGCTGCCTTCTCCTTCTCTGGGGTGAATCCCAGAGGTCTAATGAGAATTTATTGAAATAATACCTTTAGTCTTCATTAAATGTATTCCAAAGATGCATTATTAAGTGCCTAAAAACCAAAGGTGCCAATAAATTAGCCTGGGTTGTATATTTTTGCATATCTTACAAACGAGCCTTCAGAAAGAAAGACATAAACAAAAAACGGCAGTTTAAAATAAAACGAGTGTCACTGATCATTTGTCCCTCCTGCCCATCCGTCCCACTAAGAAACACCCTGGGTGATCCCAGGAGGACGGAGATGGCCTCCAATCTATCATCGTGACAGGTGACGGAGCACAGAGATGCACACAGATAGCAGAGGGCTGATACTGGGAAGCAGAGCCGCTCGCTCTCACGGACGCCACCTCCGCAGCTTCACAGCAGAAGATCACGTCTCACGTGGCCCGTCAAGCCAAATCAGGCTTCAGAAAACCCACTTCCCGAGGGGTCCGACGCATGACGGGCGACAGAGAAAGAGGCTTGGCGCTGAAGAAAAAACAAAACGTGGCGTACGTTCACTCTAGGTCACGGAGATAAGTGCGGCGAAATCCACAGGCATTCCGAGACGCCTGTAAGCCTGCTGGAAGGAAGCTTGCAGAGACACGAGCAGGACAGTAACGTGGCGCCCCACAGGCACGGCGAGCCGTCCGCTTTAATCACGCATGTGAGGGGATGGTCACAATCACGCAGTTATACACATTTACTTTATTCACAATGAGCATAATATCTACTGAATCTAACGGAGACCCTGCAGGCCAGGAGCAACGGGGGGGGGCACAAGTCTCTACTAGGGGGGCCTGATTTGAACAAAAATGAATGAGAACACAATATAACTAATGAGCCTCCAAAAAAATAACCCTTGCGATGCCCCATGGACTCGCCAAGAAGCGGCGTGTGGTCCATGAATCTCTGAAATTCTGATTATTAACCCCCCCCTCCCCCCCCCAAAATGCTCCAGGGGTGCTGGATGAATGACCTGACCCCGCATCCAGACCACAGACGTCGCTCTTAGCCGCATATCCGTGTGTAAGACGGGATATGTGAAAAGAAGCATTCCGACGTGCTCGTGCAAAGGTCCCTCCACTCGTCATGCTGTGCTCGTGGTAAATGGTTCATAGCTGTGGTCCCTGGTTCAAAACACTACTGCAGACCCCTGATCTAAAGACCCTGACATGTTTGGAACCCAGAGGCTAAATAGCGGAACAGGAGGTGAAAGCATCAAAAGTAAAGATGCTATGCTGCCGTCATAGGGAGCGAGGTGCCTGAAATCCCCACGGCAGGGCTGGGGGTGTGTTCAGCGACCGGCCCCCCCTTACCTGTAGATGGGGTCGTGCATCACCATTATCTTGCTCTCGTCCCATGTCCACTCTTTTTTCTGCAGGGACAGAGAGTGAGATTCGGTGACATGTCTGCTGAGTGTGTGAGGGACAATGCTCCGATGCTGTCAAACACCCATATTTATATTTGGTAGTGTGGTGTTAATCTTACTACCAGCCACAGAGCAAAGATTAAAATTACTACGGCAGCTCATTCATTAAATTGAAAATGAGCTATATGAACACATCTGCCCTTTTAATTCTCAATGTAATTTATTGAAACACTTTTTAGAAATCCTGCTGATTAACAACGCAAAAATTACGAACGTGGATGTTTAGAAATAACTGTAATGTGATGTGACATGTTCCGGACACTGGCATTGCATTCAGCGCCCCCTGCCTCGCGCCCAGTGCTCCGTAAGACAGACCCCAGCTTTACCGTCACATGGTACTGGACAAGCAGTCATGGAACATGAATGGATCTCTGAGAACCTAAAATGCAAGGCTGACTGGTTTTCTGAAGCCTCCGTGCACCAGTATGAACTTGCCAGGAAATGTCACTTCCGCACACTGGCCATCACTGCAGCCACTGCTTTTTGGGGAACGACACCCCATCTGGTTATTTAAGCAAGAGAAAACTGGACCCGCACCCCCTTCCTGTTGCTCTCAGTACTAGTACATATCAGATGAGGAACGATTTCCATTCAGGCTCCTTAATTACAGCACGATTATGCAAATAATATCTGGCCGCTGATCTGCTTAATTCTTCCATGTTGAGTAAATTGGAGAGGAGCCGCTATGGGCCACGGTCGCCCGGGGAAACGGTGCGACAGATCCGGGCGGCGGGAAACGTGCTCCCACCGCCTGAGTGAGGGACACGCTCGCGTCACATGGTCACTCCGGAGGTTTCAGCGCCCTCTGTGGTTCTCGTAGAGACGCAGCTGATTATGCGAAAGGCCGGGCTGTTTATTTCGAAGGGAATTATGTTTATCTGCTGCAAACCACAGTCACCGACCCTTACATTAAGTCCTCCATTTTTCCATAATAAAAATGAATTTTGAAATATTTCTAAATACTGATATATATTAAACAGAAATATGAGACTGAAATACCTACACAGCTAAGGATGTGCCTTTAATTGGGTGCAATTAGAGGTTTTGCCTAATTGGGCCGTTCTTCTCGTCACGGACCCTGATAATGAGATGATAAACAAACGTCACCCCAAAGGAGGGCAGAGCCACACGCTGTGTCTTCCTATCAGCCAATAGACCTACAGAATTTCAGCCAATGCAGATAAGCATCTCAGTTCCTCAGGCACAGGAGGACTTATAGCCATAAGCGTGTAGGTTTGAGTCCTGGGAACTTCTGAGAATCACTTCTAGAATCTAGCCTGGGGTGACGACCTAATCCATGTCAGCAGAGACAGTGCGAGCTACTTCAGGGTTTTACAAACTACTTTAAAGCTGAAAGGCTCCTGTGCTCGGCTAAATAGTTCAGCTCTTGTTCTGCTTTGACTGGTTTGTTTCCTTGACTGACACGTGCATGATTATAGGAGACTGACCAGGTCTTTTTAAATTGAAATGGTAGTTTGTGACCCCTGCCCTGGACTAGGCGACCACCCTAATCTAAGCTAGGGTGAACTGCAAAGCAGAGCCCTCCAAAAGTGGCAGTGGATGCAAAGGTGTCTGTAACGAGGACTCACCTTTTTCTTCTTCCTCAAGACGACCTTGACTCCGTCCACTGACACAATGAGGTTGACCTTCCTCTTCTTAATGTTCTTCACTTTAAATTCATACTAAAGGGGGAGAAGCACGAGAAGGAATCCGCGTCAGCAGGAGTACGGGGGGATGCCAGCTGGAGACATGCTCGGAATTTGACGGGAGGCAGGGTCATGTGAGGCAAGGAGAGAGTAGCCAGTAAACAGCTGAAACAAAACCAGAATTAACAACCCTTGTAGACAGACAAAAAAAAATGGACAATGAATGGGCTGGGAGTCGGCTCTCAGGAGAGTGTCCCCGGATCATACTCCAGTTTCCTGGAACCAAGAACAAGACAATTAACACAACAATGAGGTGACAGGTGACTAATCAACTCTTAAAACTGCAGGCACCTGACTGTCCTTTTTGAGGTGACAGAAATATTAAATTAGCAGAAAAAACTCAGAGGGATATAGAACAATGGCTTGGTTGTTTTGCTTCAAGAGAACAAGAGTAACAAGGTACAGAAAAACACACAGAGACGTACACAAGTCAGCCTTATTATTGCGAAGTGACTGCTAGGCGACTGCAGGCGAATAAGGCGGAATAAAAGTACAAATTAACTCCGCGGAGGGAGAAAAATTGTCTTTGGTAGCGAGTAGATGCCCACAACAAAGTGGTCGCTTCCCTCACTGAGCAAACGCAAGATAGCTACCATCCCGCAAAGAATGGCCGATTAATTCTGTGTTTTTACAGCACAACTTTGCTGGAAGCCCAAAACGGCACGCCATCTAAAGAAAACTCTAAAATAAACATGTTTTTGCCCCAACCAATCATCAGATGTTTAATTCATAAGCCCCCCATCCCCATATGCCAGCACCACCCATCCCTGCTTGCTTCACCCTGAAGATCCCGGGTACTTTGAATAAATCCGAACCCTCAAGATGATTTCGCTCTGGATTTCCTTTCTTCCTCCCACTCCTGGCGATGATAATTACTTCCTGTTTGGGCTGATCCTAATTGGATGCCTTTGGAAATATGCAATCTGCTACAGCGGCGTCCCAGCAGGGGATTTGCCAGAAAGTTGCTGGAGAATCTACCAAAGGAGCTGAAGGAGCTACAGGCTCAGAGGTGGTGGTCGGTCTGGAAACCTGTAGATCTCCTTTGAAACTCAGCCTGGGACAAAGGCGGTCATGTGACTCACAGCCCTGCGAGACGTGAGACGAGGTTTAATTGAAAGGTTAAAGAAGGGACTATACCCGCGAGTCCTTAATGAATTTGTACCAAGACTTATTAATGAAGGATCATTTGAATTTTAATCTGAATTAAAAATGGCGAGTTCAGGCCACAGTGACCTGTTTGATTTCCTGACTTTGACTTATAATGCAAATTATGCATTTCATACTATTCTTTGCACGTTACAGGTTGATGGATTTCTGTCTTAGATTTGTCTGCCATTAATTAAAAAGTGTTAAGGTTTTTTGCACCACGTGCCAGCATCTGCTTTTAATCCCTGAATTCTGGTTACCTAGATCAATGATGATTTTAGTAAAAACACACTGCAAATTTTTTGGTATAAAAAGCCAGGCCCTGTTTCCACAGCAACAAACAACAAATGAAAAACAAAATAAGATCTCTATACTTCCTAGGAAATGAATATGTAAGAAACTGCAGCAGAACATCAAAACTCCCCTTTGAATAGTGAAAAACTTGTTGTTCTGCAAGACACCTTCAAAACACCAGAAACCGACACGGCGATTTTAGCTCACTTCACGGCGGTTTAAAGAAAGCCTTTCTCCGCTGATGCTGGAGTCTGAAGTACAGCCTGAAGCAGACGTTCCGTAAGCAGGGATAAAAGTTCGGCAATAAACATGCTGTTATTTTTTGGCCAAACAAAAACAGGAAATTGTGATAATTTAGCTACCCTGTTATATTACCTAGTACTTGTGGTAGACATTGGGCTAGTGCTTTGCTTTATAGATTTCCTGCATGGTTTACTAAACAGTTTCCTTTATAAGATGAGATCAGTCCATGAACGTTTTTCGATTTCGCCAGCGTAAGGCGGTCCGCACACTAATCAGAGAAAGACAATTTTCGATAAACCGCAGCATATATCTTGTGTTCTATGGCATCCTGATGGCTATCTGATTTTATTTTCTTGGCAAGTTATTGAGCACAGTGCAGGGCTGCACAAACTGCATTAGGGCAAACACAGCGCACACATGCACATTGAACGAGCAAGACCTGAGGTTCAGGTTATACCTGCTATTGAATACAACCTGTTAGCTCTGTCAGGGGAAAGTCCTGAGTTTCCCAGGAGCGGCTAAAATCCATGGTTGGGAAGAGGAAAGTTCTTGTGATCTGATCAACTTGTTTTCCACCGCGACTCCCACCAGCACCAACGGTGAGAAAATGGATGGATGGAAGGCTGAGAAGATTCTCCTCAAAACCCACAGCAGCCCTAGTTCATCTCCTACAGTTAATTACATGCTCACAACATGGTAACGGCATGTTATCGTAGAGCCAAGTTAATTTCCGCTACAGCTGTTAAGACTTTCATTACAATATTTTTTTTATTATTGTTTTTATTGGAGGAAGAACATGGCAACATTGCATTTACAAGGATTTGACAAAACTCCACTTATTTTTTACTTTTCCCCCATGAGCAACACCCCTCTCTTAAAAAAAAAAAAAAAAAAAAAATATACATACTTTCATTACAATACTGATATTACCTGGGCTCCCTTACTTGCCTCCTGGGAACTGTGTCACAATACAGATTTTGACCCATTTTAATGGATATACTGTGGGATGGGGTGGATACAACCACTAATACAACAAATGCAAAATAGATTAGGGTGTCTGTGTGCTGCGGGCGAACTCTGCGATGAGCAGGCGGAAAATGCCCTAATTCATCACCCAGGCCAAGAATCCGCGCGCAAAGAATCACCTCCTCTTACAAACTCAAAATCTCCGGCGAAAACTAAACTGAAGAGGTGCAGAAGGCGATGCCAGGAAACCAGCCAAGGAGACTCGGAAAGCAGAAAGACAGAGGATTAAACGAAAAATGCCGATTCACGTCCCAACGAGGACCGCTGCTGTAATATCTGAGTAAAGTACATAATCACAGACATCAAGATGAAGTTCTGCAACTTCATACAGCAAGTTGCCTTCAGCTAGAAATACGAACATGAGCATCTGCTACCCGGCTAATATGCACGTCTGAAGCAACATACTACAATGCAAAGTTGCCAAACACACACAGACACACAAATGACAAAGTGGCAGCTGAACATAATCCAAGGATAAAATACATGAGTGCCTTTGTTTACCAGTGATACACGCAGCCTGGCTAATGTATGTTTTCTTATTTATCTTGTTTGCATTGTGATGTGTTTGCATGCTTCTTTTTGCCATGCAAAAACCAAAAAGAAGTCTATAGGTATCCTGAAATGCGACTCAGTTTTTTCCAGTTTTTATCAAAAAATTCAACCAAAGAGAAGTGTTTCCATAGCGACCTGAGGGCTGTCTCCCCTCAGCAGCATTGATCATAATAACACAGCACTGTTTAAAGGGCGTGAATACAAATCTACACCATTTTAGAAGAATCTTTCATAGTTGATCATGGTTAATAAAAACTCTAGTTTAGGAATATTCAGAGTTAAAACAGGCACCAATGTATTTGAATGAAACAGAAATGCGATGGCTTTGTTTGAAAAGTATGCTGCGCAATATAATTAACTTAAAAGATTAAAACGTGAAACTTTATTTTGTGAAAGTGTGATATTTCTGGAATAAAGTGTTGCAGGGGTCCCTTCAGTCACTCTGGGGAATTCATAGTGTTGCTGGAAAAGACAAACAATAATAACAGCATCTTTTAGAAGGTTCCACATCATCTTCTGTGCTCTGACAGATCTGAGGTCTTATGGTTACTTTGAAGCATTAGAGTTGCCTCGAAAAAAAAAATTCATGTGAGAATCACAGACCTAAAAGTTCTATGCGGTTTGGTACATCATCTGGCCAAAGCAAACTGCAGTTCCATTATATATTAATACCATACATCTTCATTATGGGCCGCATGGGCTAACAGCTAAGGGACAGCTAAGGGAATTTCTGCAATTAAGAATAAATATAGAATCTTAATAGTGCAAAGCAAACTATTAGATATCTTCTGCATATACTTATATAACAGATAGTGTGATATTGGATTATCCATCCATCCATCCATCCATCTTTCTGTACCTGTACCAGAAGCTATGGGCACAAGGCAGGGAATAACCCAGAATGGGGCACCTTTGAGGGTACAATTACTCACTGGGGCTGTACCCTCAAGGGTCTGCCTACTGTACCATAAGTTTCAGTCAAATTTAAGGTATAGAAATGGACTCTGAGGAACATTTCTGTACCTTGGGGGTATATTAGTGTGTTTGTACCTGAGGGAACAACACTGAACCAGAGCTGCGCCCTTTGTTTTGACAGTGGATGGGAAACAGGTTTCACCATGTTGATCATTTCTTAAGGCTTGCTAAATTTTGGT
>JAODKF010000049.1:7931008-7960676 GCA_026779585.1 Mormyrus proboscirostris | reverse complement strand
CTGCACTCCTCACCCTGCACTCCTCCTGCTGCACTCCTCCTCACGCTGCACTCCTCACCCTGCACTCCTCACGCTGCACTCCTCCTCACGCTGCACTCCTCACCCTGCACTCCTCACCCTGCACTCCTCACCCTGCACTCCTCACGCTGCACTCCTCACGCTGCACTCCTCACCCTGCACTCCTCATGCTGTACACGCACATCATAGATGTTTAACATTTAAAACCCGTTTCCCGTTTCTCAGCCTGACTTAGGCAAACAGAAACAGTCCAGTCAGCCTCCTGGGGTATTAGAATTTAGTTAAGGGAAGCGGGCTGCTCATTAGTAATTCTGGGACTGAATTAATATCCTGCATAGATTTAGATGTTTGCTTCACAGCACAATGATATGTTCAAAAACAAAGATGTGTCTAATTTCATGAATACCCATACAAATAACAAGGAGTACACATTTTTACCAAAACAGATTGAATAAGAATTTGTTTTCTTTTTTAAAAAAATAATGTACAACTCAACATTTTATGTAATAGTAATTGGAGATGTAATCGTTTTTATCACCGCCCTGTATACCCAAAAGGGGGCACTGTTTACCCACATGAACAACTGCTTCTCATCCGGATAACTATTCCTGACAGGATGTCTTTTGCCGTTACAACTTTTGTTCATTTTGCTGCGAAAATCTGGTGCTAAAGGACGTATTTGGTAATGGCTGGTCAGATAACTGTGATAAATATGTGTTCCTATTGGTCACAAAGCCCCCCACACACACAATTTCAGATTACATCACAACAAAAGGTGACCCACAATCTAACAGCTGGTATACTGATACCAGTTATTATTTATTCAGTTGTTTAATAGACTGTCAGTTCAAAGTGACCTACACTTCATTTTATTTTATATATGTTTTACTCAACCACGCCGTAATGCATAAGAGGGTGGAAGATGGATGGATGGATATTTTACATATTAACAATATTAAGGGACAGTGAGTTGGGAAACATGGTTTGTTATAATGCTGATTTGCTCCTTCACGTTGCTTTTCCGAATTTGTGTGAGCCCAGTCAACAAAATCTCTGCTTGTACCTTCTCAGCCCCGATTTTCCCCTTGTTTATTTTTGTTTCCGGCAGCCAATTTCCTGGATTTTGTACTTATGCTGGATTTGTATTAGTCTCACCCCACCTCTGTCAGCATTTATGCCGGAGTCACCTCTCACCTTCAGTCCTTCTCTTCACAGTCCCTACTTTAAGATCTTCTCGCAGGTCAATACCACAGATGTTGCTATCGCCATCAAAAAAAATTGTCAATACATGTTTATTTTTCTTAAAAATGGCAACAACTGTGTTAAAACGGTGGGGTTACAGTGGTGTTGCATTAGAATGCGATGGGTAGTGTCTGTGAAACGAGGAGCATTGTAAGCCTTCTTGAATTAGAGGTTTAGCGCCTTAAATATTACTGTTACAAGTGTTCCTATATAATCCATCTTCTTCAAGCAAACACATCGTTATAATTGCGCTCATTTCCCATGTCATTAGCATGACAATTACAGAGACAGTAGCTGCACTTGCGAAGCTCTATCTGCGTAAAGCAGATGTTGTCCAAAATGTTGCTTTATGGCTGGTTAATCAAATGGTGCTTGTGGTTGACTGATTTATAGGAAATTAATCGTAACACTAAGCCTTCCTGTTTAATTTTCAGGGGCTCCGTTCTCCCTTGACGTAACTTGTTCATTTGTGTAAAAACAGCATTTTGATAGTCATGAGTGATACTTTGGATCAGTAGCAGAGGAGGCGGTGTCCACACATTTTCCCGAGTAGCCTTTCTGATAGGAAAATTCACAAAATTCACAACAATTGGGCCCGCCCTGCTGTGAGACCCCTTCTACTCCCCTGCATTGAATAAAGTAACTGACCGTCTTCAAAGGAAGCTGATATTGCGGGAAGGCTTTTGAATGCAATGCGATTCGGTTTTTAATAATGTTGTGTGATGAGTTACTAAAGGCCAAGTTGTGCTCTCATGCAGTAGGTTTTAAATGAAATCTTTTAATCATGTGACGCTCAAAGATTTTTCACTTCTGACATGATTTTTTTTCCCTTACCTTTCAAATCGGAATGCTGAAGCTTAAAGTGTGTATAGCTGACAATTTAATATGTTTATTTAGCAAGCGTTTCACTTTAAATCACAAATTAGATTACTTTTTTTTTAAAAAAAAACATCTGATATTCCTTTAATCAACAATATTTACAATTACATTTTTAGATTAGAACTGGGAATCTAGATTTACCCTAAATCTCACCTGAGAGTTGCTGAATTAAAAGCTGCTAAACTGAACACTTGCAACATATTGGATGCCAATAGTATGAGAAAAACATTTTCAAAACAATTCTAATCAATACTAGAAAATACACTTTGTATAGGTACATTTAATTAAAGCAATTGTTTTTGCTTTATAGAATTACAGAGCATCATATTACTGATCCAAAATCACACCCTTATTTTAGGTCAAAGAGTCATTTTGGACTAACCAATTTCTGTAATTGAAACACATTTTCTGATTAATGGATTGAACACAGCAAGCCCCTTTGGGTGTTCCAAAGCCAACCTCGATTCACCTAATCACAATTTACTTAAGACTAGCAGATTTCTCCTTACACTTGACTTCCTCGCATCTTCATGGAAAATAAAACATCTGACCGCAGTCATTTGAAACCTGAAACGGTCTCTTGGGGGAAAACTCCAAGCTGACTGGTTGAAAAATGTGGGTGAATTGCAGGCTTCAAGGATCAGCAATCTATTTATCAATATCGAGGGGACATTCATCTGTTATCAGTGCAATCTCCTAATGCTCAGCATCTCATAAGGGTTGGACACCTGCCCAGAATCTCTGTAACTTAGCAATAAATGGAAGAAAGAAAATTTCACCGGCTCATAGGAGGTGTGTGTCTAGTGGATGATAATCGCTAATCCACTGGCAATAAACACTAACAAACGCAGACCATTCATAATGTACAACAATCCTACATTGGCAACATGTACGTTTGTACTGGAGAAATAAAACCTCTGTGTATTCAGTGGGCATACACACACACACACACACGGATACACACACACGGATACACACACATACAATCACATACAGTATATGTTCATGTGTCTTTCTTTAACTTATTAAAATAGGGGTCAAGGGGCAGTATGCCTATATATAAACAATACATACTGTACATACACATACAAAAGATTATGCATCTATATCTTTGTGGGGAATTTTCATTCATATTTGTGGGCACAACCCTAGTCCCAGCTAAGACCCCTACCCAGGCCTAACCTTAAACACAAGTAACCAAACAAAATACAAGACGTTTGCTATTTTTAGTTTTTTGAATGCATTCACAGACTTTTATAGAACTGAGTTTCCTCTTGTGGGGATCGAAAATATGTCCCCACAAGGTCAAAACAACAGGTTTTTTTATCACATTGTGGGGACATCTGGTCCTGACAATGTAATATATACATGGCCTCACATATACATTGTGGGGACATCTGGTCCTGACAATGTAATATATACACGACCTCACATACACACCTAACCTTCAAGTCTTTCCACAGTAAACAATCTGGCCAGTAGTATATAGCAATCAGCATTCCTTGGATGTAATTTAATTAATATAATTGATACTTTATGGATCCCCCTGGGGAGGTTCTCTGTACGCCTCCCCCAGCCTGCTCCCTGTAGGTGAGATTCGACTGGCCTTGAAGGGCAACCACCCATAGCAGCCCCCAGGGAGCTGGGGGTTAAGGGCCTTAGGCAGGGACCCACAGATGGACCGATGCTGAGCTCGAACCGACGACCTTCTGATTACAGCCACACACTGCCTCCTCAACCCTTCACCAAAACACCCTGCAATGGGTGAGTCAGCTCGGGGGGGGAAATTTCCTTTTGGTTTCCAATGAATGAATGCCGCCCATCTTATTCCAAAGCCAACAACAGTTTGACCCGATGCTTTGCTTTCTTTTACATTTAGGTTTTTCAGTTGGTTAGCTGTGTTTTTTTTGTCTAGGGATTTGGGGTTATACCACTGTGCTACAGCTGGGGACCTTAATGGAACAATCCCTCCCAGGGCCACCCCCCGGCAATCTGCTCTACATTTATCTTTGTTCTTTTTGAGCCCGTTGGCTTTCTTCCCTCCCTGATAAATTGTTTGCGCCGCCTGGAATCTGGCGTCTCTTGTATTTTCTGCTGTTCGAGGGTGTCTCTTACGCTTGGTCATGTCACCCTCTGTATCTCCTTTCAGGGCACGCTGTTGGGCAGCATGGCATGCTGTTTGACATAGTGCATCTCTCTCTCTCTGCACTCTATGCACTGGATCTTCTGCCGTGCACCAGTCGTGCAGTCGCATCAGTATCGGGTGTAGTGTGATCGGGCAATCACCACAGGAAAAGCGTACGGGATTGGCTCATCTTCTACTGTCCCACTTTCCTTCTAGGGGTTCCAGTCCACACTCCTTGTAGTCTCCACCCACCATTTTTCAAAGACTACTGCATTTTGTACCATGGTTGTACCGCGTGTACCATGGTTCCAAAACCTTCCAGCGTATTAGTTCCCAATGACATCCTGTGTCCTTTGCCTGCTTTCCGCTTGGGATGCTGAATTGGGGGCTACCCACTTGTGCCCAGGTGTTGTTTGGATGCCAGCGCCTCTGACTTAATCATCCCTGGAGTCTCTGAATGTCATTGGTAATTCAGGACTTTGCCACCTTGAACGCCTCCGACCGCATTTGACACGGACAGCTGTCAACTGGCCAGACCTAAAGGACAGCCGTGAGCTCTGGGGGAACCTTAGCCACTTTTGAAACTGTATTATATGTCAGCCAGTTTGCCATTTTTGATCAAAGTGCTTTCTTCAGCTTCAGCTTCACCCCCGCCCAGGTTGCTAAGTCACTGAGCATCATAGGAACCCACCTCACTTGTGCTGCTGCAATGCGATTATCCATAAAGCCTCTTAGAGCACATCAGTGCATGTGTCCTTTAATTTCCAGCCTGGCTTTGGGTAAGCATGTGCATTCTCTTGTTTTTGATACTCCTAATAAACAGGGCATATATTTATCTACAATATCACTTGCTTTTATTAGGGGGCGTGACTATAAGTGAGGAAAATAAATGTAAACAACCTTAGTAGTGGTAAATTGACGGAAATTGCATGATACAGCATACCACTTATTTACCCATATGAGTGACACTACTGCAGCTAACACTTTACATATTTATATAGACACGATTTTGGAAAGCGATAAGGAATTTGCAAAAATTAGGAGGGAGCGTAGATTTTTACTACATTCTGGTAGAAATCTTGGACCAGTAAAAATGTACAGGTGTCACAGCAATAGCTATATCTAAGCAAAACAGTTCTTGAATCTGAAGTGGAAATTAATCATGAATCAGTGTTCACTAGTAATGAGAAGCAAGCAAAGCGAGCAAGGCTTCAAAACCCATGGCGTGGGATTAGCATGTGCTGTCAATCATGGATTGCTGCAGCTCAACTCCCATTGGTCCTTCTCTTGGTTCCGCAATGGGTTACACTAGGCAGTGATTGACAGTGCACAAGAATCCTACCCGCCAAAGAATATTACCATAACGAAACAAGTTCCTTGCACGTCTACGCATCTTCACATTTTGTCAGCAATGTGAGATGGCTGACTTTAGAGGAGTGGCAAACTTAACTTGTAAGCACTGAAACAGGAAAAGTACCTACAACTCTTTGGGAATGTTTTCAACGCGGAGCAAGTTTAAGAACAAATATGCATTTTCCACTGGAAAACGACAAGAAAATGATTCATAAGTCTAAGATTTTGCCGTCCGGCTAGCAGTCAGATACCATAAATACATTTTAGCATGAATCGTATTTGGTCCTAATGCAAGGAAATGTTATATTCTTAGGAAAAGCATTAAGGATGTGCTAGTGTTCTGGGATGAGTATTTGAATATAGACACTAGGAATGGATTATAATTATGGGGGATGTCAATGAGGATTTCATCCGACACCGCTAAGGTGATAAGGAAGTGATTGAACTAGCATTCGGACAGGAAGCTTGTCAATTACTTTCACATTCACCACTGTGGGATGTCACCACCCTGCCTGGTCTCAGGCATATCACCCCCCCAGGCAGCCACCTTTACATGGGACCTTGTTAGGGAGGGTCTTACAGGGTATAACGGGAGGTTGTTACTTTGTATCTAGTTCCTTTCAGTGTCTGCACTGTATCACATGAAATAATTTGCTGTACAATGAGAGGTGAGAGATGCTGCCAGTGAACTCCTGACAATGCTTATTTGTGAATTCAGTAATCAGAGAAATTAATAATTACCAAAGGATTTTCTTTATCTTTTGGTGTGACAACAATAAATTAACTCCTAGCTAATGTATATTTTAACGTGGCTTTCTACTGATATATTGCTGCGGCCTACAGGCAAGTATATTCCTCTCTGCCAGTGTCTCTTGGCATTCTTTTGTTTTCCTTTTCTCTGTTCCATGCGTCATTTTCAATAAATGATGTAATAATGTATTGCCACACACTCTCTTCAAGTGCCTTGGGCACGACTGTTGTTAAAGGCACTATATAAAAATAAATTGAATCGATTCATTCAGCATAAGATTTTATGTTGATACCCCAAACAGGGATAGGAAATAATCATGCACAAAAAGATACATTATGAAGTTACAGTAGCACCAAACTGTATTTAAAGTAAATCTATACGGTGGACAGGAGAGGAGACATTTTGTTCAGAGAAGGTGGAAAAATCAGCAGGTTTTTTTTTGTTTTCATGGTAACCGCATATGTGTCTGGAGTTATGTGAAACCATGGCATTAAGTGTAGACAGACAGGTGTGGTCTGCAGGCTCTTTGACCATATTTGGGCCTCGCTAGGTGGTAGATGAAGAGGTTTCTGAGTAGTGGAGTGTTCGTTAGGTGTCCAGCAGGTTCCTGTTAGCCCCCTGGATTTTCTCTTTGGTGTTCTTCAGACGTGCGCTTTTTAAAAGGGTTAAATGCTGTTCCTCTACTGGTTCATGAAGACACACGCTGTGCTGCTATAAAACCCGCACAGATCCCATCCATGTTTAGTACACTAAAAACATATTTTAGGTTCCTCAGGATGCAATGAGAGTTTCCTGTAAGTAATGAAATCGTTTTCTGATAAGGGGGACCAGAATTTGTCAGGAATTTCTTCTTAGATCTCAGCAGATGGCTAGAAGTAAGTATTAAGAAGTGGTCAGATTCAGCTCTAATCCCGCATTTGAAAAACACCTGGATGTTTTCTTTTCCATACCGTGACTGAACATGACATTGCACCGCTTGCCTGTAAATATTAATAAGTTGTAGCATCTAGCACGTCTACATAAACCATCCTAGTGTCCAAGATGAGGCATCAGTGGCATTTGCCGCATATGTATCTATGCATTCAAAATTCTGTTGCTTTGTAAAATGGTAATGTTATTCCTAGCCATAAAATGTAACCATACATATGTGTATATTTAATTTATAAGATATATGCAAAGGCGATTCATAATCTGACTCATTGGCCTTTATAAGGAAACGGAGACCCGTAATCAGTTCCTGCACACACAAGTTTTCGCTGTTGAAGCGTAGTCCAGATTAAAAGATATTTGATTGTGAATCATCGAAATATCACTGGAAGCCCCAGGATATTTGTATGCTGAGCTGTAGGCTCTGCTCTGGGCTCCGACTGGTCTCTCCTCAGTTGCCAGACCTCCTGCGCCCGTCTCGCGTGTTTTGGGTCAGTTTTTGCAGCCTCCCGTCCAGTCTGCCATCCTGTTTGTTATCTGTTCCCCGCAGCAACCTGTCCGACTTTGGGATCACCAAGCAGAAAGCCCTGTATGAGTGGGTTTGATCTGCTTTGCATTTCTCTCATCCAAGTGTTATCAGTGAAGTGGAAATGTATTATAGTTTTGCATAACCAGTTTCGATAATTTGACAATAATTCTCACATGTCAAACCCCTGCAGTCACTAATCCTAGCCACTGAAGAATTCATAGCCGTATTTCCCAATAATATAAAGACCACTTATTAGAAATCAAACCAGGACCAGTTGTGGGTCTTTTTTAGTAAATTGAGGTTGCAGTTTTTGAAGAAGGGTATTCTGAGTTCTGAAACCAGAATTCCAGTTTTTTTTTTAGGAATCGATATAAGATCTATAATTTTAGGGATCCTTGCAAACCTACTGTGGAACACCAAGATTCACTGCAATGAATAACCAGCCCTTAGTGTCCCTGGTTAAACGTAAATTGCTTTAGCTGGGAAGATTTTGCCCAGAACCTTAACTGCAGCACTGTGTCCTTTAGAAGTAAATTATGCAGGCACAAATCAGGTGTTATAAGTGATCAGGGACATATTCTTTCATTTTTATTCTGCATATCCTCTCTAATTTGGGAAGTGACACCAATTTCCCACATGCCATGCCTGCTCCATAGAGAAGAGTCAGCCCCTTTTGTTATTTACTTTAAAATGGCAGGAATTTGAAGCTTCACAAGACATTCTGTTAAAAAAGTTAATGAGATTTTTCGTTCCTTTCCTCCTGCTTCAGATGAATTAGAAGCCAGGATGTGGCAGGTTTCTAAAATCAGTTACGTCTCCAAAAGCTCACGTTCCGATTGCTGGTCTCCACTAATCCCTGTAATTTATAACTTAAATGTTCCAGGGTTTTGCGTTTTTTTTCTGTTTGACATTCAGAGCCCGTAAAAGCTTCTCCCAGCTTTTATAAGTGCATTTGAACTGGGTTTTATATCAGTGTCTGGGCAGAGGATGTACGACTGACCACGTTTTAGATGGTATGATATAGCATTCAGGCAATTCGATTCATTTAAAAACAGCTAAGCACAATTATTCTCCGGACAAGTGGTCTAGAATTATATATGTATATATAACTCAAAGTGAGCTGAAACGAATGGATGTGATACACCTATTTTTTTAAAAACCGTAAAGACCGAGGATAAATTACACCTTTAAAAGAATAACGACTTAACTTCCCGCTGGAATGGCAGAATGACTTCTTGCACATGTTTAGGGGAAGCCCTCGCTTAATTCATGTTGTCATTTTATGGCATTTAATAAAGTATAAATTTCACAAATCTTACGTGATCCACAGGTACAATCGCCATTTTAATGTACATAATTTTTCACTGAAGTCAGGTCGATTTCAGGCAGATTCGAATTGAGCTCGAACTCATTACTGTCGATAGGGGGCAGCAGCCTCTTATGGGACCGGCTGCGTTACAAACGCAAAAACTGTCGAATCACAACTGTGAACGACCGCCGCTGGATGCATGATAGTTTATTTTATAGTTTGTTAAAGCGTCGTTTGGAGAGGTAGCGAGCTGGTTGTGTGTGTGTATTTTTAAAATCCACCAGAAAGCAACAGGGAACCACTCGGCGTGCTTCGGCCTGTTTTTCTTTTCACCAGGCAATTTAAAGACTTAGATTTGACAGGAGTATGTATTTTTGCCTCTCTGTGCAGTGCATAATTTGTATTGGAGCACACTGTGCGGACTAAAGCGCTACTTTAAGTGCTCGGTATAAACAGTAGAATTTTAAAATTCTGGATTTGTGAGGAAACTGGGATGTCTAATATATAAAGGGGTCATTGTTCCTTAGCTGTATGTTTTTGAAGAGGTTTAGCTATGGATGACAAAAAGGTAGCAAAGCTTAGCAGTTTCAGCTTAATGATCACATCACAGAAGAATTAACATTAACATTTTAGCAATAAATGTGCAGTATAAATGCTGGAAATATCATCTCATCCCAAACAGTTATTACGTTTCGTACGAATACGTGTACTTCGAACTTACTGTTTGGTGCTGTAAGCTGGCAAAATTTGATAACTGTAAGATGTAACCATCTTTCAGTCTATCACTGTCATGAATTATGTCAAATAATGGTTAGGTTTTGTGAGGAGATTTTTTAAATCACTTTTAAAGCCTTTCATGACAGAAAGGGCCCCGATTCCAATTTTTTATACTCTTAATATCATTTACTGTATATCACATTACCAGATGCCTTCCCATCAGTTTACTGAAAGGTATTAGACGATCTAGAAGATATTGCATTACTTGTCATTATTTTCTGAACTGTTTACCACAGATACCACAATAAAGAACTACATAACTTCTCAACACACACTTAAGAGCCATCTCTTGAAAATATCAGACATTACAATTAAAATACTGATTTTTGAGATTGCCTGGAAATACTAACCATACGTTTCATGCTGGCTTGCAACAGCCTACTGTTGTTTGCATTGACTATATTGTATTTTTGCCTCATAGTTCTCTTTGGGGTTATTGTTAGGGATGTCAAAAGAAATACGATTTAAATGTAAACATCCCGCTGAACCTCATCTGCTGGCATCGTACACAAACGGGCAACTCTCGAGTGCACTGAATTTTGAAAAATATTTTGACGCTCCCCCCACCAATGTCTCAAGAGGTTGCCGTTCCACAACTGCCACAGTCTGCGGTGCATTCAGCCAAAACTTCCCACACATTTGGAAGCCGACTACTATAGGAGAACAGGGAGATATCTAAAATATGCAAGACAGAAAATATCATCCACCCACCTGCAGTAACAAGCAAGCTAACGACCTTGTCCCCCGTTTTTAATATATGAGCCGCTATATGAATATCCTGCTTGCACTAAAGCTTGTCATTCATTTTGCATAATATTTGAAAATAAACAGCTCGACAAAAACGTCTCACTGTTCCTTCTTTTTAACACGATGGACCATGACGTTCCAATCTTTTAGAGATGGTCTTCTCAATTAAAGCATCAATGGGTTTGCTTGACAATAACTACACTCTGTACTTTCTTCCCAGCCTAAATAATATGCCACATATAATTTTTAAAGGAACAACACATTTGCTGAATATAGCACAACTCTGGCAGGCAATTTGGGACAGAGGACCAAAAAAATTAATAAAAGCAGCTTTACGACTCCCAGAACACAAAAAACCTCTACAATGCAATGCTACTTCCATCACTCACTCACATTTACACACACACACACAAACCCACACAATTAATATTCCTGTTATTGTGCGGACTCTCCATTCATTTCTATGGGCATAATCCTACACCTAACATTGATATACCTAACTATGATAAACCTAACCTTATCCATGAGTAACCAAACAAAATACATGACTTTTGGCTATTTTAGTTTTTTGACTGTGTTCACAGATCATAATAAAATTGAGGTTTATATTGTGGGGACCTAAAAAATGTCCCCACAAGCTAAAAAAAAATCACAGGTTTTACCACATTATGGGGATATTTGATCCCATTGTAATAATTACTAAATCACACACGTCCAAGAACTCAAGGCTCTGCTCACATGCCTTATATACACCCTAACCTGCTGATTAGCCCAATAATCATTGCCAGCTGAGTTTCATTAGCAGGGGTCACCAATAGGCACTGGGTGATCAATCGCCATGGAAAATTCCCAAACTATCTTGGTGCCTTTGCTGTGGCCCCCGATGCCCCCCCCCCACGTACCACGCCGTGTCTTTGCATTGTATGAACCATTAGGCTGGTGCAGACTAAAGTCACATGTCCTGTTATGTAATTCCTGTGTCTATGAGGCTTCTGTAGACCCGATGCGAAGGTTAACATAAATGGCAGGCAAAGAGGAGTTAACAATTGAAAATAATTTATTTTACACGAAAGGTTAAGTACAAGGACATGCGACACAATCGGTCGCAGTCTCCAGTTATTTCTCCGCTGTGAGATCAATTGTTTGTGAAAGGATCCCAAGGAGTACAAATGTTAATTGCTTATTCTGCTGAAGCTGGTCAGTGCGGCCAGTAACTGGAATGAAACAAACTCCACTTAATCAAGTCTGGCTCTCGGTGGCCCGTGGTTTTTTTGTCATTTCACATAGTGGTGGAGCCCATCAGTCACAAATCGGTTATGAATTATAAATATACTCCTCAGTATATCCCTTCTGGGAAGAAAAAATATAAATAAACAACAAAAGGCAAAGCCAAAATAGGTAACCGATTTTTCTTTATTGTGACGATAGCAAATATGTGTTCAGCAGCACCGTATAACTAACCACCAGAAACTATTTGACCAGAGCGCATATGAAAATATTAACCCTTGTAATTACCTCTGGTGACGAGAGCCACCTGTAAAGACCTTGTAAAAAATGCTATTTGCTGTTGAGGTACTTGGTAATTAGAAATGTCCAGTGCGTATTTTACGCTCAAGTTTGCATGCAGACTTAATTCTCATCGTCCAAATAATTAATTTTTTCACTGCTCAATCAATACGGAAGTCGATGCATTTTTCCAAAACCATATTAAAGGCAGCATGTTCTTAGGGAAAACAAAGCAGCTAATTAAAGGCTAGACTGCTATTTTAGTGCGTTTCGGAAGCACTGTGCCGAGGTCCTTACAAAAAGCAGGGGAAGAGCAACGCTGCTCGGTAATGATGACAAATGATGCTTATGTTGCAAGCCTTCTAACACGACGGTTATAAACTACCCCACTTTAAAGTGAATGGAAAAAGTCAAGGCTGAGCTTCAAGCAGTATTCTTGTCCTTAACTCCCAAGATGCATCTGACCCAGAACTTCTGTAATAGAGATTCTAAAGGATTACATTTCAGGTGGCCATTTGCCCCAATCAATAATGTGTAGTACTGTATACCCCTACAGTTGCGTAATGCAAGCTACTTTCACAGTGATCGCTTATAAGATCATATGTATTCACAAAATTACCATGGAACAGAAGGGAAGTATTTGGCAACTTGTAGTGTTACTTCATACTGTCATCTCCAGGGTTGTGGGTTCACATATTTTATGTTCCTTCTGTTCCCCTACCATCTCATCCAAAGGTTTGCTGTATATTTATCTAATGCTTTTATCTGAAGAAACTTATAACAGAGGGAAGGACTATAAGCTACGCGTGAGTGGGATTTGATCCCATAACCTTTGTATTATTAGCACAATGCTCTACAGCATTTGCAGACCTATGACAGCTGAGAGATGACATTCCGGGGAGTGGAGTATGTGTTCCACTTCATGGTTCCTGCGATGGGTTCCAGGCTCATTGTGAGCCTGCACTGAACAAGCTGCTATGGAAAACTGTTCACGATATTTAATCCTGGTGCAGTGGTTAACACTGCTGCATACATCTCTGGGACCACGGTTCAAGCTCCGTGTGTGGTGCGCATTTTTGAGTGACTGGTGTGTGAGTGACTGGTGTGTGAGTGACCGATGTGTGAGTGACTGGTGTGTGAGTGACTGGTGTGTGAGTGACTGGTGTGTGAGTGACTGGTGTGTGATCGTGCCATGTGATGCGCTGGCACTCCATCCTGGGTTGTTCCCTATCTTGCACCCATAGCCACCTGGATAGACTTTGTGCCCCCCGCCAACCTGAACAGGAAAAGCTGTTTCAGAAAATGGATGGATGTATATTTAATCCTAAATGTAAGGAATATTAAAAAAACATGCAAAACCTACCTTTACTATTAGTGTTACGGTACAAACAGTTAATTGGTAATGAAGTTGAGAGTGCTATTATTTATTTATTTGATATTTACCATTTAAAAATAACCCCTCCCTGGATTTGTTTATGTCAGTGATCACTGAAATTTTCTAGACTCCCCCATTCCTAGAGGTCTAATGGAAATGTAACACCAGTGCTTATTTCTCACCCAGTCAAGCAGTTTAATTGGAATTTTTGGATCTCTAGTGTAATAAAAGTTATTTGTGAAATTCTGGTTTGATATTTCACTTTGAAGAGCAATTTATTTTCAAAATGAGATCAACTTGACATCTTCAATGAATACTTGACCACCTGCAAACACTGGCCCCAAGTGGTATTAATATAAAATGCTCTCCAAGAGAGTCTGAAAGAGGGCAACGCTAAAAATATCAACGCCAATTAGTTGGTGATCGCCAGCTCCTCAAATTGGCCGACATCACTGCCCATCTGCCGTTAGCATGTAATGTGCGAAGCGCTCGCTAATTAAAACGGCTGTACGACAGTTTAAGACGTCAGAGTATTAAATGCTGATACATGTAAGTCTGTTACTCTGATTCATGTATACTACGCTGTCAGTTACATACACAGGGAAACGGATATTTATGAGCCTTGCTGACTCAAATGACGAGTTGTGTTTATTGATGCTGTGATGTTTAATTAAGCATGCATTTCAGTCATGCAGGCGTTGGATTTTGGTACTTCAGCGTAGCTCTTGGTGGATATGATAAACAAGATGAGAACGAGCTATATGAGACCTTCAAGCTTTCAGTTTCACAGCAAATAAATTAAAAAATGAATAAGTAAACAAAGGCCATAAATATCCCAATGCACCTATGACATGGCAACATAGTGCTCCAGAGTCAATCATGTAGCAAAACCAATACTGTTATTATACTCATTTTTAAATAAAGTATCATTACTCATTTGGAATGCCATTTTAAGTTAGAGTCAGGCTGATATATATTATATTACATGCGCTATTAGCTAAAAGCATTTACAAGTAATTATCCTCCTACCAGCATGTAGCATGTGAAGATTAGGCAAACCTTCTTGTTTATGTAATTTGACCTCATTCTGTTGACCTAAGAAATATTGTTGCCACCTTAAGCTGTTAATGTAAATCGAGTTCTTGTCCTTTATCGTTTGTCCGTTCTGATTTATGTACTTAATTCTTTCCCCGTATATTTGAGTATAAATTTAGAAAATTGTAACGCGACAGTGAAAATAAAATGACATTAATCAAAACCACCTACTAGATTGTTAAATTCTCAAATTTGAGACTAACATAGATGTATGTGTATAATTTTCCAGTATTGCATCATTAAGACACTTTTGGATTTAATGTGATGAACATTTGTCACCATTGATAGGTCGCATTTAAGCGACATAAAACATAAAAATGCCATGATACTTTTGACTGTGTCCAAAAATGATGCTATTTAACTTTAGCAGACCATGATTTTACATCAATTTGCAAAGAGGCACACTGACAAACATAACAGGTGAGGTCTTTACTTGTGCTCATGGGGAAACATTTTCTCACTGATTTGCAAGGCACTCTTAGAGACAATTCTTCATAATGATAAATTGGTTTGTTGCCCTTTTGGGTCGGACAGACTCGGCTGTGCACAGAACCTCACAAACTGCAGAATCCTTCAGTCTTTACCTCCTTACTAGCATCCCAAACCAAAAGCTTGCAATCGTGCAGATAATGCATATATAATGGCCTCCGAGAACCTGTTCCACATTTATCATTACAACGGATCATTATACATCGGCTAAGCATAATGACAGAGAGATATAAAAATAATCTGCATGATTTACCATGCTGATAGGTTATCATTGGCTTTTCATTTTTTTCCGGCCAATTTACATAAAACACAAATTGTGGTACGAGAGAGGCACCTGAAACAAAAGAAATCCTTGACTGCTTAACACACCCTTAGTGTCGAATTCTCGTGCAGACAATTTATTGCTGACAGAATCTTGAGAGTTTATCACCGTTACCAAATTATATATGTATGGCTCCAATTACGCACTAAGGATTTCCTATTATTATGTGCATAGCTTAACCGGACGACAACAGCGGTGCAATAAAGCGATGTTCCGCGGTGACTGCTGCTTCATGCTTGAATAGCTAACAGATTTTTAACAAACTTTTCTCCTGTTTACAATTGGTGTAGCTGGTCACGTTTTGGGAAAAAAAATGCCTTGACGACCAGTTGGCAATGGGGAGAATTGCATTAAAAGTCGTGATATTTTAGCCCACTGTTCCTTCAGCAGGAATATTTTCAGTTTGCCTCTTTGTTGGTCAGGCATTAAGTTAAATGACATGCATAGTGTTTGCTGTCCAAGCTCAGATCTACTGGCATGATTAAGGGAAAATGTATTTAACCCAGTCTTGTCTAACACATCCATGCTTAAGTATGCAAAATTAAAATAAAAGACAATAAAAGATAAGAATCGTATCCTGGGTGTCTCTTTCTCACGCTCTGTCTCCTGCCAATTGCTCAGTGTGACCCAGTAATGGGTAAACAGTCATGGAAGATGGATGGCAAAATGACAAGATAAAATAAGCCCCTAGATATAAACTCAGCACAACTAAAACTGTTTAAACTTATTGCTTATGTATGGCCAGAATACTGATAGATGGCTAGGAAAGTTTAAGGCACATACAGTTTGTAAGCATTTGACTCAGTTTTGTGTTTCTGCCTACCTTGAAAACTTTCTATACTATAATTGCATCATTATTACAGCAATTGTGTCTCAAAAGCATCGATAGATAACCGGGTCATTCAGGCTCATGTGCATAAAGGTCAGTCAGCGAAAAGACACCCTGAAGAAACAATCGACGTGATCAAAAAAATGCACTTCCCGACAGTGTATAAAGCTCTGTGACGAGTGCTATCACTCCATCAAGGCAATGCATGACATTGTAGTTATTTTTTAGAAAACTATCAATTACAAAGACAAACAATAGGTACACTTTTTAGATGAGTATATACTGTAGACTCTTCATATAACTTCCTGCTCAAAGTGCAGAGTTGCTAAAACACCACCTTGTTTCATACCAGCGACGTGTTCCGTGAAACACAATTGATTTGACTTTGTAATATTATCAATCAATGTTACCAGGCTGCTTTTGTGAAAATCTCACAAGGAATGGCCATACTTCAAAAGAGCAGTATATAATTCATACAGGGTAAACAGATAAATCAAACAAAACAAAAATTCTGCTTGTCAGACAACAAGCAGAATCTGAGCAGCGTACTGCACAAAGCTAGCTTACATGAATTTTACTTTTCATTTTTTAGTCATTTACAGATTGTTCCGGCCAAGGTTAAGCTACTGTTCCCAGTATTTGGAGAGCTGTACAGTGTATCTGGCCTATTTCCATGGACAATACAATACTTAGACATCAACGGAGATTTGCCAGCAATCAATGAAACTGCAAACGAAAAACAAACTGTATAGGGATAGAACACTCAGGTGTAAAATAGTGTGAGAGGATGGGCATCTTTGGAAATGAGTGTCCTCTTTGTCTGCTGCAAACACATCAGTGTCACTATGCTGTCCATAACACTTTATCGCCATTAAGGACTGGTTTAACAGCTCCGCTGGTGCTGATTTACCGGAATGCTGTTCCTTTAAATGGCTCTATTTTGTCAAAACTACCAGATGTAAAATGGGGCCTTGGGCGAAATCAGCTGCCCCGTGATGGAGGTAAACAAGCCCCAACCTTCGATGCCGCCCGAGCATCTTGAGGTACCACATGCAACTGAGACATAGATGATGGTTTCTGCAGATTTTTCCCTCCTAGGCAAACCGCAAACTGAGACAGTTGATTTAGTCGCAGTTGTGTTTGTGAGTCTTAAACAGTTTGACATCAAAACAGATCTGAAGTAATATGACACTATCCATAATATGGACTTATTTAACCATTATTTGGTTAGCTAATGGTGGCGAAATATTATGCAGGTGTTTTTTTTTTTATACATCTGAGCATATATAAATTATTGAGGTAAAATAATGCGAACACTGACATAATAGTCAGGCCAACATTAGCTACCAGCATCATTGCATCTCGCACATATTCTCTATGCGTCTGAAACAAATGGAGATATGAGTCACCATATTTCCATGAGAAATTTTTTCATGTTTATTGATGGTGGTAAAAAATATGATCTTAGGTGCTGCTCCGTTGACTCTGTTTCACGCCATCACACAGAATGGCTTTGTCATTACTGGCATCGGAGTAGGACCACTGAGGTAAATTCGCACTGTATCACAAAAGTGCCACCAGAATCTGTCACTGTAGAAGCCAGCACTGAATCTTGTAAGCTTGGCATGTCCTACGATCTACTATTCCAAGTGAATAATAACTCATTGCACCATATGCTTCCCACCCACCGCTAATGAGTAGGCCATTGTCTGTGTTCTTTGCACCACCTTACTCATAAAATTCCATTGATAGATGTGCTGAAGAATTTATTCGCTGCCCTGATAACGTAATCCTTTCCATGAAATTTGTCTGTTTTAGATTAAATTCCAAATTTACTTTGTTTTGTCTCGAATCTCTTTCTAATACAAGGACAGCATGATCTTTCATCTAGCTGGCACAGCCGATGATGCATTTTTCAATGATGTCCATGTCAACACCACCCATCTTCTGTTGCCCATTAAATGGGAAGGGTGGGATGAAACCTTCTTCATTAAAGTTGCTGCCAAACGTTCTCTAACAATCGCCACTCTCTTTGGGAGTCACTGAGCTCTCTTCTTCTAGCCGTGGTAGGCAAAATAATGGGCAAGTAGGCCAACCTTGCATTTTTATGCACCACCTAAACACCACGGGGCTTTGACTGCTTAATTAACTGAGAATCCAATCTTGTGTGGAAGCACCAGATTTTATACTTTCATTTACTTTAGTATCTCTAGTTGTGGTAGGTATTTCTATGCATCTTTTTCCCCACATGCTTGTAATTAGTTTTAATAAAATTCTGAGGCTCAGGAAATATGCCTTTGTATGTCGCAACATCTTCATATTATAAACATTGTGCAAACATCAAAACATTAATGAACATGCAGCTTATTTTTTAAGTGATTCAGCTATCGTCGTCGCTATGCATTATTCAAACGATAGAATCTAATTTTATATATTCCAAGCACTTGAAGGTTGTTTAAAAGTTATACGTATAGAAATTCAAAGATAGCTGCTCACAAATAGCTTATAAGATTAAACAACAAGGTCAGGGATAGTTTGCTGGGCCAAAGCGGCAGCAAAAGTAGCACAGAAAAAAATGATTCTTTTTCGATGACAGTTTAAATTATTGGTTTTTGGTGCCCCAAACTTTTGTATTACTAAATATATGATGTATTATAGCTTAAAGGTTTGTCAAGTATTGAGACTGTTACACGTTTTATTGTAATTTTTAACCTGCACTTGTGGTCAATTTTGCATGTTTATGCAAATTAATGGTATATTTTAAGTAATACCTACCAGTTATTACCCTTTGTCTAAAAATGTGTAGTACAATATTTTGTAGTTAATTATCCAAAAATTCCTCACTCACTGGTCATATGAATTTTGAGCCAATTAAATGAGGAAACGTTTAGCCAGTTAGATTACTAGTAGTGTCAGGTCTGCAGCTGGAGTAACAGAACTACCAAAAAAAAAGGATTGCTTTGAAACTATGTAAAAAAAAATACTAACTTGCTACAAGACTTTCTGTGCATCTATTATTGCAGATGGAAGTGCAGCAATAGTACTGAAGTTATGAACGAAGTGTCTATGAAAATTAGCCAAACCAAGAAATCTCCGTAATCCTTCGTTTAAGAACTAGGTTGAGGTCAATCAGTAATTGCCTTGACACTTCCAGGGTCCATCTGCGCCCCATCAGGGGAAATTTTAACCAAAGAAGTAAATTCTGGAACAATGGAGTTCAAGTAAATGGTAAAATAGCTGGATTGTTCACAGCTTCAGGAGGACCTACTAAATATGAATGCACTCCTGATTGTTTAAGAAAAGATCAGAATGCCATCCAAATAGACAAAAATGAAAATTCAACATCTCACTAACAACATCATTGACAAATGCCTGAAATACAGTAGGGGCATTTCATAGTCCTAAAGACATCATCTGGAACTTGTAATGGTCATTGGGGTGATACAAGGTCAGTCCACTCATCTCCTTCTCCTATAGATGTATTAAGCTGCATGCATTATTCAACATTGACATTGTGCTCAAGGAGAACTGCAGGTTATAAACTCTCAACCAGGAGAACCTATGGATTAGGGGGAATTGAGATGATCTGAATATGATACATGGATATTGTTTCTATGTGGTATTCTCCAGTAGCAAGTTGGAGATGCGACATTCCTCTGGTAGCCAGGTTGAGACGTGACATCACTATCATCTTCCCGCAGGCTTCCTCTGGCAGCCAGGTAAAGACGTGACATCACTACAATCCTCCTGCAGGCTTCCTCTGGCAGCCAGGTCGAGACGTGACATCACTATCATCTTCCTGCGGGCTTCCTCGGGCAGTCAGGTCAAGACGTGACATCATTATAATCCTCCTGCAGGCTTCCTCTGGCAGTCGGGTCAAGACGTGACATCACTATAATCCTCCTGCAACACGATGAGCTGTTCGAAATTAACTTCCGCGCAAGATGCCAAAACTGGAAATAAGGTTTTAAAAATGTATCAATTTCACCTTATTTCAGCACAGATTTTTTCAGTTATAATCACGCATACATAACGAAATCGTCAGAAGTTCAACAATTCAACTTCATTCCAGTTTTGCCCAATGGTGTGTTTTTTCTGCCTAGTAAATAATTAATCGATATCTTAGGTTTCACTCTAATATATATAATTCACTCTTGTATAGAGAGCATGGGTTTCTCCAGAATAAATCTGCAGGAAACACAGATGGGATTTTACTTTGTGTGGGGAAATTTGAAGTCTCCAAATATATTACTCCAACTCCATTCATTACGTAACATATTCAATTAATGTCAAAAAGAAGCAAATAAATAGATTGATGCCTTCTCTCAGCTCATCACTCGTGAGATTGCCCCCCCCACGCCTCCCGATCTGTCTAATACAGGCTAACAGAATAACAACCAAACTCCCTGTTGCCCTCCCTAAACCCCCACTGAGCATATGCCTCAGCCCTCCCCAGCCAAAACCCCATCCAGCAGAGTGGGCTTGCCCGCTTTGATCTAACACAGATAATGTATTCTACCCAGAGCTACCCTTTTGCATTCCGACAGCACCTGAAAGCAGGTAGACGGCTGCCATTTCTCAGATTGCCAGCTGCCTGGCTGTACCATTACGCGATGCTCATTAACGGAAAAGGCTCGCGCCTTTGAAAACCCCGTCTTTATGCTGGCGCATCCTTTTCTTCTAATAAACCATGAAAGAGAATCAGTCGGGCTGTAGGTGGCCGAGATGAGAGAATTGTCTCTTGGGTTCTGTAATGTAGGCCCACACAGAAATGCGAAGTGCGCTGAAAGCGCTCAGGTCTCAGCAGCAGTTAGGGTCCTTATGCGCCACCCTCTGCAGCTGAGAGCAAACTCATAGCTAGACATCAGCTACCAACAAGGCATGGCAATAAAACTCCATATGTGAAACTCCATGCAGAAATGTTACACAGTAATTTTCCACAGTTATAATTCACGTAAAGTGCATTGGAGTGAACCGGAATGCCCTGGATTGTGAAGATAAACATGTACATATGCCGCACTTTCAGGAATGCCGAGTTCATGCAGTGTTTTCGGCTGTGCTCTGTACTTACTCTTTCGGAGAGAATTCTAATCTTTTGGTGTATTCGGTATTGGATTTATGTGTTTTTACCAGGTACGTGAGGGTAAGCTAATGTATGACATTCTCCAAGATGTGGTGTTTCAGATTCTACTAGATTTTCTTTTAAGGCAATTTAACAAGAGACAGGAAGTGAGGCAACGTATGAAGGAGCCTTTGGGCTATGTGGCACTAGACTGATTAGCTGAGGTGACTGTGTCACGCTGTTTGATGCTCTGATCCAGCTGAATGTTCATGGGGATTATTGTGGAAATGCGCGACGTAGTTTATGGTTTTCCAGCCTTGCAAACGGTTGCTATACAGGCAGCCCCCAGATTACGAACGAGGTCTGTTCCCTAAGTCTGTCTTTAAGTCAAATTTGTACTTAAGTTGGAAAAATGCTACAGTAATAATGATAATAGTTATTATACTAATTATTATACTGTAATGATAAAAGTAACTGCATAAGGTACTGTATCTCAAGCTGATGTACACAAAGCAGTGCATACCCTCATTATTACAAACCATTGTATTTAACCCAATTTTTTAATATAATAGGTTTTATGGCAGTCCATTCATAAGTACGAATTGTCTATAAGGTGTGTTTTTTTAACGTGGGCACTGCTTGTACTTTCAAAGGTATTTTGACACTTTGATGTGCAACAATCTTTACTTTGATAATGTAAGCTTGGCGTTAAATTTCCTGGGATGCCATTTAGACGCCTGTTTTTTGCTTGAAATTTTATGAATTTTCCGGCTTCCTGGTTCTGAGTCACTGCGGATTAATAAGACGCCCAGAGTGTCATTGGATCAGAGATCATGCAACAATGTAACAGAACCTCTGGAACTATGGGGACTTCAGGAAACATAACAAAAAGAGAGCATAATTATTTTTATACTTAAATATATACAGGATAAACATGATATAAGCATGACATATATATATATATATATATATATATAAAATCATGATATATATACATATATATAAACCATAGATATTTTTTGTTTAATATGGATTTATTGGTGGCCTTTTATCTTAAACCTGTCAGTTGAGATAAATATACCCCATCTCCTCAAAAATCCTATGAATACATAATGTTTAAATATATCCATGCTCCAATTTCAATAAGTTTATTAAAACAAGAACATTTTATATCATGTCACAGAATGTTGAACACCCACAAGTCACAGTTCATAACTGTCGGGAGAAGCATGGTGACGCCTTTAGTTGTTGAAGGATGTGTATGAAATCGCACAGGACAGCTGTAAGTCTGACGTTGTAAACAGTAAGATGCGAGGTGCAACAGCCAAGGGTGGGTACAGTCAAATGTTATATTCCAGTTTTATTATTAGGTGCTGTTGATGCCACACAAACAACGTTCCTCCAGAAAATTCCGTCCCGGCTTTCCAAAGGCATGTTTATTGGAGCAACAACTGAGTCCATCCATCTTGTTGATGGTCCTTCTCCCTTCAGCTTTCCAGTCATTATGGTCCTTTCCAGTGTAGTAGGTCATTTCAGAATTTGCCCCAAATATGCTTCCAATTGGTCATTTATGCTCCAGTTGAAGGTCCAGGCTTGAGTTGACGAACAATCAATTTTTTGTTCTCCCCATGGTCCTTGCTATTCTTAAAAGTTCAAAGGTGTCGATACTCCTCCTGTCCTCTGTCTTCATTGTCCAGCTTTCAGAGTCAATACTTACATATAACTGTACAATATAACATATAATGTGACATTATTAGTCAACAGACCATAATAATTTTTTCTAGCTTTTCAAGCCAGGTGGCACAAAATGCCTTTCATCATAAAAATATAATAATTTTTAATTAAAAAATGAACACATTCCAGAAACATTCAAATAAAAGGAGAAGAAAGGACCATATGATATAAAACATTACAAATATAAAGCATTAACATCAAAATAAGAACACAGTACATAAAATATAACTACTACAGCTACAAATAAAATATTCTTACCAAGAAAATATATTGTGTGAAAAATGTGTCAGAAATACAGCAGTCACACCAAATTTCAATTATGAGTGCTCATAAATACATTAAGAAACATAAAAAATGGATGTTAATCAAATTAAGCAAATGAGAAAAGCAAATCCACAGCTGCCATTTTTCAAGAAAGTCAATTACACATCCTCCAGTTTCATAACTTTAATGATCAAACATTTCCTGGAAGACATTAATGAGAATCGTTTTGCCAGGCAATCTCTTGAATGTTGCTTCTGTACAGTGTGCATGCATAAGTACAGGCTATAGGGATGGAGTTGAGTTTTGAGTGTCACTAAACATTGACTGTAAGTCAGGCCAAGGATTCTATCTTATGAGCTATTTATCAGCTCCTTCATATCTGATACCCTTGCTTCTAAGACGTGCAGTCTATGGAAATCATTGTGCCTGTATATGATTGGTTAATAGAGGAATGTGAATGGCATTGTGGAAGCAAGCTTAAAACACAAAATGTGGTTGAGCAAGAAAATGTAAAAGTGAATAGCATTTGTGGAGGAAAATGCGCAGAAAAGTAGTAAGTCTTCCAAGTTTTACTTAACTATATGTAAAAGAGTAAAAGTATCTTATTACTACACACCTTCGACATGCACGACCTGAAGGAACGCACAGTAATTATTTTCTTTTTCACTGTATGTCCTGAAAGAATTTTATTGTCTCATTTAGTAAATTGCTTTGATTCTAAGCTTTGTCTTGCTGTAATTATAGTTGCACTGTCAGTGTGATGCTTTTTCCTAGATTTTGTTTTAATTATTGCCTTGGCAGGCACTTTTCCTGCAGTTTTGCTACAAATGATCACGGGGAATAAAAGGTGCAAAATGCATAACATCCATTTGTCAGACCACTAGTCAGAGAATAATAAGCTGGAAAATAAACTGGTTCCCGGCCAAAATGCACGACGCTGAATGCAGTGCAGTCGATAATGAAGCGCATCAAACAACAATGCAGGTATTGCGGATGTGCTACTGAGAGAGGGCTGATGGGATAGTGCTTGATCACTGCGTGCACCCTTTCCAACGAGACTCTGTTTTCGCAGGAGAAGATCAATGATGATGTCACCTTGGCTATCTCTAAAAATGTCAAGCCTGAACCAAGTACCTTTTTTTGTGAATCTTGTAAGGCAAACACTCTCCCCTGAAACACTCTGGTGTTTCAGGCCAGGAGTGACAGTGTTAAGAGGAAAGTCACCGTGACGGCCGGCAAGCTTTTCCCCCAAATGTCAACAAACATTCAGTGTAACGTTAAGAGTGGCGTTGGCGGAGAAGAAAGGCCCTGAAGCCGCAGTGGGTGGGCTCACCGGGCACTGTCAATCATCAGGAGGTTAAACCCAGTGGGAACTTCTGAAGAAGTGAATGGGAAGCAGGTAAAACTGACTGTGGCAGTCAAACCACCAGGAGTTAAGACTGGGTAATCCACCTGAAGCTTGGGCCAGGCCAGTACTTGGATGGGAGACCAACTAGGAAAGCTGGATTGCTGCTGGAGGAGATGTTGGTGTGACCAACATGGAAGCACATTTTGTGGTCTGTGTGGATCCCAGTGCACCAGTGCAGTGATGGGGACCCTGTACTGTAAAATAGTGTCAAATGAGACATCAAACTGAGGTCCTGACTCTCTGAGGTGATGAAAGATCCCTAGGAATCTTTCAAAAGAATAGGGATGGTGTCCAGATGTCCCGGCTAAAATTGGCCACTTTGGTCCTTCCAAATCTGGCCTCCTAATCAGTCCCTCTGTCTAATTAATGAATTCTCTCCCGCCCCTTAACTACTGGTAAGCAGAATGGCTGCCGTCACATCATCCAGGTGGGGGCTACAGTGGTGGTGGTTGAAGTGGCTCCCTGTTATTCTGTAAAGTGCTATATAAATGTTACTTTCATTCAATCTATGATTTTTCTTTCCCTACTTGAACGTGCACTTGTGCAGTGTGTACCGGTGCCCGACCTTTACTGGTGTCAGTGTTATTGCAGTGCAAGCTTCCCCGATGCAGCACAAACATCTCCTTCAGTTTTAGGTCTAACGAAACATGCCCACTTATCTCTGACATATAAAGTGTAGCATCCGCGGGACCCTAGCTGTAGGCTGCATAGGCAGCTGCCAGGGTCCCCAAATTACCTGCATTGTGGTGGAAGTCAAATGATAATCAGTTTTCTTGGTGGGGGGGGCAAGTACATCTTTGCCCGGGGCCCCTGAAAAGGTAAAGCCGACTGCATCGCACATCCAAGGGTTTAGTCTCACAGACAGTGTTTTCTCCTCATATCTCCTCGTACCGCAGAAATGATTCTTTCCTCTCTTTCAGCACCTTCTGGCTTTTTTCCTCCCATTTAGTTTGTGATGCATCCATCTATACATTTCCTGTACATGCTTGTCCTGTGCAGGGTGATGGGTAATCTGTGACCTATCCTGGAAGCAAGGCAGGGAACAGCCCAGGATGGGGCGCCAACCCATCACAGGGCACACTCACACACCATCCACACCTGCGGGCGATTTGGTAACTCCAGTATAGACTGTGCAGGGAAACTGGAGGACAACATGGTCACTGCACACCCATGGGTGGAGCCCCAGTTCCAGAGCTGTGAGGCAGCAGTACAAACCACTGCACCACTGCACACATTTGCAGTGCAATGCAATATAATATTAATAGTGTTTATATGTTCACGGCGTTCTTTCTTAGGTGATATGTCAGCAGCAGTCTTTAATTATATATTTCGCTTTATTGATAGCATGTAAGTATCTGTCTTGGACAAGTAAGAAGCTTTGAATGAATATCCTGAAGTTATAATGGAATCTTAGATTGAAATAAGACGAGTGCTGCGGTCGGAGTGTCCTCAGCACATCACTGCAGGTATGGGCTGTTACCACGTATTTGTTGTCTGGTGGAGAGACAAGGATTTAATTAGCTAATTACACCAGGGACGATGAAGCTGTCGGCCGGAGTGAGGCAGCTTGGGAAAATGGCCAGGATGCCAGCATTAACGCCCTAGCGATAGCGCCATTAGCAGCGTGCCATTTTTAACGAGCGTTGTGAGTCGGGACCTCGATTTAACGCCTCCGCCAAACAGGGCCTATGATAAACAAGAGACGCATAGTTATCGCTTACAGTATATATGAAAGATGAAGACTCAAGGCTTCATGCAATCTGTTACCTTTGAGGATAATTAATTATATTACTGCCGTACGTTACTTGAGGTGACGGATTGCATATTTAGCAATTGTGCCTGTTTCCGATGTACATTCTATCTGAACTACTTCTGATGCTGGGCTGGGAAACAGAAAGCTCTTTCTTAAATGTAGGTTTAAGTTTATTTAAAGAATTATTTCTGACCTTTAATAGGCCCAAGTGAATATTAACACACCACAAAAATAAATGGCTCTTATTTACATCAATTCCATGATGAAACAGTTCTAAATTTAAAGTGTATAATGAAACCTCTAAACTATTGGTTATTTCCACGTGTCCTTGAAAGAGGTCAATCATCAATATCCGTCCCCATGGTCCCCAGTGGACGTTTGTTCTGAGGTGGTGATTTATCAGTTCTGGGACTTAGTATCACATAGAGGGATAAGACAATTGTGCATCAACCTTTTAGCACCTGGAGACAACACCAGTTAGAGTGCCTCGGTCCTGAGTTAGATTGTCTTTCTGTCCCCTGGGAAATCAATTCCAAAATCAATAATTATCTGGTGTTATGCTTTAAATGAACAATAAATAAAGGATGTAATGTGTGTGGCAAGCACAGTTATTGGTAATGTTTATGATCTGCTGTCCCCATCTCAATGAAATGTTTTCAAGACTGGGCACAATGTTCTGTAACTGTGTTAATTTTGTCTTTAAATAATGGCCTTGATGATAAGATCATGCACCCGCGGAAACAGAGGTTAGTGGTGGGACTACATCATTTGTAAATAAACATATACCGGTGAATAAACGTATATAACGATATATGACATAAAAGACATGACCACAATTGAAAAGGAAATTATAAACATGGAAATGATACACTCTGGTCATTGTGTTTGCGTAAGCGTTTTCTAGAATAATCCTTCACGAAGAAAATGACAAGGTAGTTTATTCCGAATGCTAACATTTTCAGTACTTTGATAATGCCCCTTTTATGTACAGTAACAGGTAAACATCCTCAAGTGATGAAAGCACTCTATAATCATTGTGCAAAGAAAGAAAAAATAAATAAATAAATAAAAAGGTGCACCATGCTCTCGAATCATTCATCATGCTTCCTGTCCTGTCTGGAAGAGGCGCGCTTTCAGAAACCCCATATTTCAGGGGCATCGCCGGCTGACGTTTCCATTTCATGTCGATACCCTTCTTTTCCTTCTGTTGTAGTTATTTTCCGAGCGCACACACACGCTCTTTCCCTTCTGTTGTAGTTATTTTCCGAGCGCACACACACGTCGGCAGTGTTCCGTGTGGCTATGGAATGAAACTGATGTATCGCTGCCCTTTTCAAACCCTCCCGACCTTAATGACCAGTTACAAAATATTGTGGAGGACTCTATTTTAATTTATAGTGCAAAGCTGTGATCCACTCTTGATTTACGGGATCCAGGGAGTTCCCGGACCGATGTCTGAGTTTTGCCTCGCTCTGTCGCACTCGGACTAGGCCACTCTGCAGGGCTTGTCAATGCTATGGGTGATATAGGCAGCCAACCTCTAAGGGGGGGGTGCCCGCTTAGCCAGCCGATTTCACTTGCATGTAGCGCACACCGTTCAGGACAATGACAATGTGAAAATGGCTGGCTATGCCAACACCCTGAGAAAAACTCCCCGCAGCGCCCTCCACGGTGATGGCACCTTTATGATTAATCGCAAATAAAGTTATGCCATATCCCCATCTAAGTTAGGACAATTTTAGATGAACTTTAAAGTATGTATATTCAGTATATAAATTCTAACGCTCAGACTTTTTTCCCATTGGGGTAGCAAAATTAACGCAATTAATGTTAACGCGATCACAGAAATAATAATGCGTGATGCCTTTGAGATCAATGCTAATGCGATAATTAACTTAGTTAGCCCTAGTTCTTTAATTTATTCTTACTGTCCTAGATTTTTGTATGGTAATGTTGTGCGAAAGATGTTTTTAGCTGTGCATTTCATTCAAAGCACCTGTTATTTAAGATATATTATTAATATTATTTGTTACAGTCCATTGAGGCTTTTACAGCACTTCATACATAAATAACGATCATTACAGAGCATCAATGAGACATAAACTGACTACATAAAACTGGCTGATTAATAGAGACTGGGAATTATGAAGGACCAGGTGATGAATGCTGATGGGCTGGAATATGACATCACTGTCAAATTCGGCCACATGATCTTGTTTCCTTTATATAGCAACTGTGTTGCTTTCTCACAACCAGGTTAATATCACATTTACCCCATAGATTCCACAATCATTTTCTCACTCTCTGTTTCCAGCACTTTTTCCTCTTTGGATATTTAATGTTATGCCTCCAGACAATTTTGGGTATTAATATAAAAGTAATTTATCATCATTTTTGTTATTTTACTGTCACACAGGTATTGCTATTTCACAGGGGTTTTTTAGGGTGAGGCATGACCATATATCAGTGCGATAATGAGGCTTCCTGGAAAGTGTCTGTTGGGAAATCTTGCATTTATTAGTTTTTCCACTGCACTGCGCAGCAGAAGAGCTCGATAATTTGAGTGGCTATTGATGCATCGCATGTTAAAGTATCGATTATAATAACAGCAGACACTGCCCACAAGCATAGCCTAAGATTTTTCTGATGCCAGCACATTATACAAAATTAAACGAAAGCATAAAAAGGAGATTGTCACTGGCAAACTATGCAGTGTCTTCTGTCTCTAACAATGCAGATTTCCCGCAGTTTTTTTCACTCTCACCATTTTTCGCAGTGTTGGGTCCAATGCTTCAGTGAGGATTGTGGGTTCACTAATGACGAAGTGGAATATTCACCACCGTGCGACATTTTGTGTCAAAGTATTTGTCTCTGGCTGACCGGTGAGTCACAATGTGTTTGCTTCAGTAGATCCAAACTCTGCATCAGAATGGGTATGAGCAACACCAGACATACTTATGATGTGAATTTAATGCTTTCATATGTAGAACCGGCAGGACATGGAAATCAATATATCACTGTTGAAGAAATTCAGTGACCATTAAGGACAGAGTCTCACATTTCCACTGACTTGTCATTTACGAGGTTGCAATTAATAATGAAGTTGTGGTTCTGATATTCATGCAACCCAATAACAATGTGTGACAGTTTAGTTTCTAGGATCCTTTACTGGGG